>JACGAQ010001163.1:0-68794 GCA_014119065.1 Orius insidiosus | reverse complement strand
AAAAAAAAAAGTGTAGGTAAACCCCCCTTAATTTAAATCAAAAATTTGATGGTGTAGTTTAAAATGCGTTTGGATATACAGGGGCCCCCAACAGAACCTAACTTCGTTATTTCAAATGAGAACCCCTATTTTTATTTCAGATTCGCAATCTACGCAAAATTTTACGTTTATTGACCATTTTTGACAACTTTAAAAAATGTCAATTTTAGCGTTTTTTGCGATAAAATCCGTTAAAATCGACCTAAGACTCATTTTTTATTCCAATATTTTTGTCCGAAGGTTCCAACTGTCTCAAATTCAAGCATCTTCGCATTCTGCATCACGAGATTACGTCGCTAACAACATTTTTTTAAGTTAGAACCCAAATTAGTAGTTCAGAAATGAAAATTAGCGGTTTTTGAAAGGAATTTTCTTTCGGACCATAATTTTTGAAAGAGCGTGTCTTTTGTAGTAGAGCATCAAAAAGAAAAATTTCGTTAAAAAATTGAAAACCGTTCTGTTTTGTATTTTGATCTGAAATTTATAGTTCTTTATTCACATAAAGAGGCAACGGCTGGAATATTGCTTTGTTCCAACTGCGATTTGAAACTAGTTTGAAACTCCTGCATCATGCGCAGAAGGATTTTCACGTTTGACGTCCGATGACTTGAGATTTGACGGACAAATCCTTCTGCGCATGCTCCAGGAATTTCAAACCAGTTTCAAACTCCGGTTGGAACTAGGCTATTATCGGCCAAATCGGAGGGCCAAAATGTCCCCCTTATCCCGCTATAGCCTATGAAGTGTTCTCGCCCATTCCGTGTGGCCAGGGGCGAAAACTCAATTTTTCTATTTTGATACTTCGAAAAACTTGAAGGCCAGCTCAAAACTTATACTTCCTACCTAGGAGGGACTAAAAATAATTAAACCCCGCTACTTAGAGAAAGTAGCTTCCAGGGGCCATGTAAAATGTAAAAAGTAAAATATGTAAAATGTATGGGTATGTAACAAGTTCGAAAAAGTCAGTTCGAAAAGAAATTCAATTTTTAAAAATCATTAAAAATTAATTTTCAACGCAGGAAAAAAATTTAAGCGGCATTGTTTTTTTATGTTCTCTTCTTTCAATTCGTGCAATAAAAAAAAAAAAAATAATAATAATAATAATAATAATAATATTATATTTTTATTTATTATTATTATTATTATTATAGATCCAATGTTCAACCTCTACTCCCAATTTATGTGTAATTTTAAAATTTTTAATTTAATAAAAAAAATAGAAAAGAAAAAAGCTGCATGCTCCTATCTCGAAATCGAGTTGGGCACGTGTCAGAAATGGAAGCCGTTCGCGTCACCCCTAAAAACCTGGGTTGACAAGTTTTTTCCCCCCTTCCCGTAGGGTCCTTTTACAAAAGCACTTGTAGCGTCCCACCTGTTCATACTTCACTCCGATAGTTTTGCATTTCCCATTAGTCGACGTCATCTCTCCCGCTTTACCTGCATCAGAAGGTCACCCTCAAACCCGCCCTAAATTTTGCAAAAGTCGTTACGAAAAGACAACTGACAATTCTCCGCCAGAGTTTTCGTCTCCCTTTGTTTTATCTCCTCCTTTGTTCATCCACAATCCCATGGATAGCTAACATGAATTAAACGGGTTTGTTTTTTTAAAAAAACTTTTATTTATTTTTAAAATTAATATTTTCATGTTTTGTTTTGATGCAGAGGCTGAGTGGACGAAATGGATATAAGGCCGGAGTGACTCTGAACGAAAAGGCGAAGATTTTTGACGATTTGGCCGATTTACCGAAAAGTCCCACAATCGTCGGTCCACACAAATAAGAATCAGTGCAGGTGATAATAAATTTAATTCTTTATTTGCTTTTCGCTTTTGTTGAGGAAGGACCAACATCCTGTGCTGATAAACATTTGTTTATTTAGCTTTATTTTCACCTTTGTTCCAACAGTTTGAAACTCCTGGAGTATGCGCAGAAGGATTTAACGTCAAATTGACGTCAGATGACTTCAGATTTTGACGGACAAACGATGTGAACGACGTCTAATTTGACGTCACAGTAGTTTCAAATGCCAAATGCGGTCTAATTTTTTTGGGCCTCACTGTATCTTATAAAGAGCTTCCAAATTATGCTAAAAAGATATAATCTTAAGGGAAATAATGCTAGAATTTAGATTTTATTGAAAACTTAACTATAGTTATCATATTCTTTTTCTTTCGTCTAAAACTGTTATAGACGGGCCCAGATGGAGGCTTTCGCCATATTCTTGTGGCGCTATCTGCATAATTCATATTTAAAAAAATATTCACAGCTTGGGGATTGAACCCTGGTCTGTGAATCTCACAAACCCCAAGAAAAGCATTAATAAGGCCATAAAAATGCTTGCAAAAAATGAAAATAAAAGTTTGGTGCTTCTAGAAAGGTTCATTGATGAATTCCTAGCATTGAATGGTTTTTCCACATTTGTGGACTTTCCCATTCCAAATTTAGCCCCAAAAATATGAAGAAATCTTGTTGATAAAGTTACTTATTAGGTAGATTTTGCAAATTTTTGGCCCTCAAGGCCAAAGTTTAGGACACCAAAAAGTCAAAATTGGTGTCTTTTCAATTTTCTTGCAGATAAAGAAAATTTGGATCACTTGGACCAAGTTCAAAACTCCCATCTACTTTTTCCAAATTTTAACGAAACCTTAGGCTTTCATATAAAAATAAAATAAACAATTAATTATTTATTTTTTGGTCTTTCATTTCTATTTAACAATAATAGAGCATCATGAGGTGGAAAATTTTTTTTTGTTTAAACAAAAATTATTATAAAATTACCCCTTAACTATTTAAACATTTAATTTTTAAAAATTACTATTTAATTATAATTCAACAATGATTTTTTTATATTAAAAATTTTGGGGTTTTACTGTAAACTGAAATCATATTTTGAATATGAAAATTTTTTAAGACCAAAAGTTGGGGAAAAAATGAATTAGTTTTATATGTTGAATGCTAAAAGGCGTTAATTTAAGTAGTTTTTAAATTGCTTTTTAGCATTCGATTTCATTTAAATTGTCATTAGAATGAGTGCGTTCGGCCCCAGCTACGCTTCCTCTGAACCTTTTTTGTCCGAATCTTCTTTTTAACTCTGGAAATAAATTTAGTAAATTGTAAGATTTATAATTATAGCTTTGTTCCAACCGTAGTTTGAACTCCTGTAGCGCGCAGAAGAATTTGGACGTCCTTTTCGTTTGCCCGTCAAATCTGAAGTCACCTGACGTCAAATTAGAAGTGCAATCCTTCTGTGCATACTCCAGGAGTTTCAAACTGCTGTTGGAACAAATTAATGTTTTACCGTTGATACAGAGCATGAGTTTACGTCTGGCTCCTAAAGCGTTGACGCCGATCTTTAAGGTCGAGTTCGTAAGTGTTGAGAAAGACAAAAGGTCGACTTCATTTTCTTCGAAAACCCCTGGAAAGAAATAATTTTATGAGGAGTACAAAATTTTGATTACTTGTGTATTGTTCTAGTCCAAGGTTGACAAAAATGGTCGGGAGATCTTTCATCGGCATAGTCATTAACCAATCAGAAGTCGAAGAAGTTGAAAATTCGGATGTGTTGTTCATACGCAAGTTATTCATTATCGTTCACTTTGTAAAGAATTCTTATCAGAATCCCACTGAAGCTATAACTTATTTTTAATTTATTCAAATTTATAGGAGTCATACCTTAATTCTTTTTCCACCAATTTGGAATTCGTCAGGCGTAGAACGGCTAAAATAAGTCCGGACCAAGTTGAGTTTGGAACCCTGCATTCGTCCGCATTCACGTTTGTCCGCATTGCTAAAATTTATTTTTTTTAAATTGCAAATCTATGACTTTTTTGCTGAATTTGAATATTTCTGCCCCCATTTTGTACCTTTGTTCGCTTCAAGCTTCAATGTTTGCAGTTTCGTTGGAGATTCCCAAGGACGTTTAAAGCCGGTGACTGCAATTAAAAAAAAATTAAATTTTAGTGGGCTGTGTGGGTCAGTTGTCAAGGACTCTAACCATGCAGTTTGGTACAAAAATACCCTTTTTAGAAAAATTTTGCGCTTTTTCTTAACCTTTGTTACAGATCTTTAAAACTATTACTACGTAAAGAAAATTTTACACCACAAACTCCCATTTTACTGGATTTTCAGGAGTTTCCCTCAATATTTTGACAGAAAAACCCCCCATTGTAACCGAATTTTGGCAGAGAAACCCCCCATTTAGCAGAATTTTGGCAGAAAAACCCCCATTTTAACAGAATTTTGGCAGAGGAACCCCCCATTTTAACAGAATTTTGGCAGAGAAACCCCCCCCCCCGTTTAACAGAAGTTTGGCAGAGAAAGCAACCCTATTTGTTCGCTTCAAACGAACCTTCGTTTGCTTCAAGCTTCAATGTCTGCAGTTTTGTTGGAGATTCCCAAGGACGTTTAAAGGCGGTGACTGTAATTTAGAAAAAAAAAGTTAAATTTTAGTGGGCTGTGTGGTTCAGTTGTCATGGACTCTAACCATGCAGTTTTTGGTACAAAAAACACCTTTTTAGACAGATTTTGCGCTTTTTCTGAACCTTCGTTTAAGATCTTTGAACTATTAAGGCGTAAAGAAAATTTTACACCACAAACTCCCATTTCTACTGGATTTTCCCTCAATATTTTGACAGAAAACCCCCCCATTTTAACAGAATTTTGGGCAGAGAAACCCCCCATTTTAACAGAATTTTGGCAGAGAAACACCCTCCTCCATTTTAAGAGAATTTTGGCAGAGAAACCCCCCATTTTAACAGAATTGGCAGAGAAAGCAACCCTATTTGTTCAAACAAACCTCTGTTTGCTTCAAGCTTCTATGTCTGTAGTTTCGTTGGAGATTCCCAAGGACGTTTAAAGCCGGTGACTGCAATTTTTTATTTCTTTTTAATGGGCTGTGTGGGTCAGTTGTCAAGGACTCTAACTATGCAGTTTTTTGTACAAAAATATTCTTTAGACTGATTTTGCGCTTTTTCTGAACCTTCGTTTAAGATCGTTGAACTATTTGTAAGAAAATTTTACTCCACAAACTCCCATTTTTACTGGATTTTCAGGAGTTTTCCTCGATTTTTAGGCAGAGAAACCCCCATTTTAACAGAATTTTCAGATTCTTTTTTTGGCTGAGAAACCTTATTTGTCGAAGATTTTTAGCAATCCTGTGCAATAGTTGTGCATTTTGGTCCCCGCTTAATGGTTTTATTCTCCAAATCTTATATTATAGCATTAGGCTAAAACTTTGCGTTTTTACAAATTTTTTAGTTTGAACAACTTTGATCCCAAAATTTGTCCCAAAACTTTTATGAATCGCTGAAGACCTTCCAAAAACCAGACATGGAGAGTATCCAATACCTTCTATTTGAAAAAAAAAATTGAACTAACTTGTGGGCAATTCAGGAGGCGGTGCAATATTTTGCTTCTGTTGCGTCAAACGATTCTGTCCGAAACAAATCCATTCCATGGATTACATAATTCAAGCATAGAACCCATCATTACCGGCGGAGTCGATATCGGCGGAATGCGATTATCCTCACCTAAAAGCGATCATTTATCAAAAAAGAAAAAAATTATTTAACCAACGTTTTTTGATGATATGTCTCAGGAATGTTCACTTTTACTTCTGGATTGTTCAAACCCATCAGTTTGTTGTGCGCTTCATAAATATTACCTGAAAGAAAATATTTAAAAAAATTAAAATTGACTCATTTTACTTATGTTCTCTCAATTCCTTTTATTATAAGAGTTGTGATATTCTGTTTGGGTTATATCTTGTTGTTATGAGGACATTCTGAGCGTTCATGACGTCATTGATGTTTTTGGTCGAGTACTCGTGAAGTATCAGGAACGTCAAACATAAGCAAAACTGGGAGCGATCCCTACGATTTTTTAAAATAATATTTTCTATTTAAAATTTGTTTTACTATTAATTGCTGACGAGCTAAATAAACGTCGTTGATGGCACCCGTTATAGTCACGTTGCTTTTTTCAAGCTTGGTATGTTTGGGTCAAAAGCGTCAATGAAGGTGATTTGAGTCATCGTGTTCATCATAATGGCTTTTAAGTTTTCGTTGTCTTTTCCCATGACGACATTATGAAATTGAGGCGTTATTTCAAGAATCATTTGAACTTGGACTTTTTCCTAGAAAAGCAAAATAAGTGATTGAGATGAAAAAGGAGCAAATTACCTCAAGCGATTTGCACATGTAGCTTATCAAAGTTGGGTTGCTTCTTTCACGTTTTCTACTTCCCATTCGCATCCTTTGACTACTACGAGGGTCGAATTTTCTGCCTCGTCCTGTACATAACTTGAATGTTGTATTTATCCTGAACGTATTTGATGTATGGGCATGATTTGTTCGGTGTGAGAGAAGAGCTTCCAAAATGGGAAGTTCAAAGCAGAATATCAACGGAGTTAATTCCTTTAAATTTTAAATTTAATTACAACATCAAAAATTATGGAAAAAATTGGACTACAGTGGGATTTGAACCTACGACCTTAGGGTTTCTTGCCCAATGCTTGACCTACCTGAAGCCGAAAAATAAAGCTTTTCGATTTGAGTTCTTGTCTCACATGTTTTCCTTCCCATTTCTTCTCCCCCCCCCCCCCTCTTATTTTTAGAAGACAGGTTGAAATTGAGGTAGCCTGTAGAAATTTGCTTCCTGAATTTATTTTGAAAGATTGCCTTAAGTTTCATTTTTTTTCATTCTTCCTTCGACAGTAATCCTTATCCCTTTTTTCTACTTCCTTACAAGAACTTTGTATATCCAACCCATCAGTTCACAAAACCTTGCATAATATTGTTCAGGTCTTTCTCTTTTATTTCCCAGTTTGTATCGTTAATTAACTGATTATTTATTTTTTGATTAAACATTCTAATTATTCTTTTCTCCTTGTGTCCTTCACTCCCTGACGTTTCCGTGATAGCTAATCCTACCATATAGTGATCAGAAATTTTTTGCTTTATTACAGCAGAGCTAACCTGCATTTTTTTAATCCTTTTTATTCTAATGAAAATATGGTCTATGCAAGTTTTCGTCACCCTACCTGCAATTATTTCTTCCCTTGTAAAATCCATTATACTAGGTAACATTCCGTGTCCATGACAAACCGATAAATACTTGTCCACTGTATTCCCAGTCTTTTTTATGTCAATGTTTATATCTCCCATTAAAATTAAATTTTTGTCCCTTACCCTGGTTCCCAATATATTATCCAATTCCTCTATAAAATCTCTTTCCTTCCCCTGTGGAGGTCTGTACATTCCAATTATCACGAATTTCATCCATTTTTCTCCAACTTAACTCCTATCGATTCACAAGTCTTGCTATTGATATCAATCTCATTTATTAGTAACCCTTCTTTTATATAAATTAAGATGCCTCCTCCCCTCCTATTCCCTCTCAATTTAATAACCATATCATACCCTCTCAGATTGTAAATACTTCATCGTCATGAATATTCACCTCTGTTAGGACTATGATGTCAAAAATTATATTTTTCCGTTACGATACCCATTGATTCCAGTTTTTCCTCAGCGATCTAATATTTAAATGTATCATTGAAACCGCCTTTTTCTCCTTGTAGGCACTCTCTTACCCAATCTCCTAAACTTTCTTTCACATCAAAGTTTTGCCCCTCTTCTTCAAGGTTTTCCTCATCCCTCATCATCCTTTTTTAGTCATAAGGTTTACACAATAACCGTTAACCCAATCTGTGATACAAAAAACACACTTTTTAATTTTATAGACTTATTTACATCACCACAATTTCCTTTGACAGTCTCCAGCCGTACACAAATATTTCTCTTTGTACAAAACATATAAACACACAATTCTTTTTTTAAAACAATACCATCATATCTCTTTTGTGAAAAATGAAAAAAATCACCAAAACAAAAATAAAAAAAGGCTCTCCTCATACTGTTATACTTTCCATGTCCATCCATTGTTTTACCAACTGATTTATTCCATTGTCTCTCTTCATTTTATTTTTGCATTTAGATCATTACACGAAAAAATTTTCAAATAGGATGATTTTCCTCTTTTCTCACAAGAATTTGAGTTTGCGACCCAGACATATTTATAACCAAGTTCTTTGCATTTATTTTTGACTAACCTTAATAAATTTTTATTGTACGCTGTCAGATTTTCATTAAGAAAATTTTCGCATCCTTTACAGGTTTTTTTTCTAGGACATCACTCAACTTTAATTTCTTTTTCGACCAGCTTCAGCACTTCATCCCGCTTTTCTTTCTCGTTGAATTCTACGAAGATTCCGTCCGTTGTCCCCGTTCTCTTCTTTATCCGGATCGCCTTGATATCGTTCTCCTCCAATTTCACGTTCAGACTTCTTATCACCTCCCACGTTTTCTTCTCAAGCTCCTTATCTTCTAGTTGAAGTCCATGAATCTCCAGATTCCTTGTCCTTTGTTTTTCCAATTGTTCGTTTGACCTGACTTTTTAGGTATTCGATCTCTTGTTCATTTTTATCATTTTATCATTACTTAAAGGACCGGTTAAATTTTTGCCCTTTACTTAAGGGCCGGTTATATTTTTATCGGGCGGTTAAGTTTTTGCCCTTTACTTAACGGGCCGGTCAACTTTTTTAACGGGAAGTTAAATTTTGCCTTTTACTTAACGGGCCAGTTAACTTTTTAACGGGCAGTTAAATTTTTGCCCTTTACTTAACAGGCTGGTATTTTTTATCGGGCGGTTAAGTTTTTGCCCTTTACTTAACGGGCCAATTAACTTTTTAACGGCAGTTAAATTTTTGCCCTTTACTTAACGGGCGATTAAGTTTTTGCCCCTTACTTAACGGGTGGCGTTAATTATCGCATTAATAAAAATCAAATAAAAAAAAAAAGGACTCGCTCTAACGCCTCCATGGCTGGCCACTTAGCCATTTCCCCCCTATCCAAAATTTTGCATAACGCCCCACAGTACCTTCCCAGCGCCCCAAGTACCGCGGTACCGCCCCCCGTTGAGAATCACTGGGTCAAAGTTAAAGGGGTTAAAGTCAATTTTCGGCAGACGCTGACTTAAGCACAGAAATACGTTGTAGAAATCAAATAAAAGTTGTAGAAAATTGGAGTAAGTCAGAGCTTCACATTTCGTCGTTAGATGGCAGCAAAAAAACTTTTCTACTGATATACACTAACTTCAATAACTTTTGCATGCTAATTTCCTAAAAACGATGAAAAAGTGACTTAGACCACTATAACTTTAACCCTTCATATGTATTTATTTCAGAATCTACCTATTGCAATGGGTGAATTTCGATATCGGCCGATTGTAAAGGGCTACATAGTTAGTCACAGAATAAAATTGTATACTTTTTGTCGATAGCTCCCAAAATTTAAATTGAGGGTAACCAAAGGTGCCATATGTGGAAGGACTTAGAGTAAGACGACGGAGGGGGGGCTGTGGGTCTTGATCTGATTAATGAAAATTTAAATTTTTACCTTTATAAGAATTTCTTTTACAACTTTAACGAAAAATATGTTATTCCTTTTTTCATATGTTTCACCCCTAAAATAACCTAAAATCCCAAATCATGACCAAAAAAATATTTAAAATACTTCTAGGTCTTCGGGCTGGCTTATAAAAACGCACGGCAAAGAGGCAATCCAGGATTTACAAAATCTCGGAAAATTCTTAAGTAGAGTTATCAAATAACGCAAAATTTCTGAAAATATTATTAATGACGTTTCTAAAAATGGGGATTTCACCGTCTTCTTTGAGGAGGCAGAGTTCCATTCCAATGCCGAAAAAAGGAAATCTTTTCGGACCTGGAAGTTCGCTCAACTTTCTTAGACCGTCGATGTTGAAAAAAATTGTCACTGTTTTTTCGAAACGGATAAACAAAAATGCGATACCGAATAAAATTGTTATTATTAGAAGAATCATTTTATCTGAACTGAACAAGAATATTTCCTACTGCATTATTAATAGTTATCCAATATGGATCTCTCTTATAGTGATAGTAGAATTATGTGCAATTTTTTAAAATGGCTAATTGCTAAGTGATTGTCAGTTTATACGCAGATCAGTGCACTGATTGCACTCTAAAGTTTTTATTTTAATTTAAATTGCGTATAATATCTCGCAAGGTAATTGATTTAAATCAAACAATAAACCAATAATGGAGGAAGAAATGACTGTGATAACGGGTATCTCACGACGCGTTTCGGCAAAAAGCCTCGTCAGATGAGCTATCACAATCATCTCTATCTTTTCACTGTGGACCTATCTCGGAGAGATTTAGTGGAAACTGCGGGAAGCTGGAAACAAGTTGTCTCCCTAAACTTCACCGCCGCCACTTCTCCAAAAGATAGAGCCACAGAGATAGGTCCACAGTGAAAAGATAGAGATGATTGTGATAGAGGGAATAGCTCACCTGACGAGGCTTTTTAAGCAGAAACGCGTCGTGAGATACCCGTTATCACATTCATTTCTTCCTCTAATATTGGTTTATTGTTTGATCTAAAGTTTTATATAATTTCTTGGCAGATTACTTTTTTTTTTATATATCTACCGATCATAATGGGCAGTAGTTGCAGAATGAAATTACTTTTTTCGTTTTACACCACCTTGACGATTTTTGGAAGATAGGTAATAAAATGAAACAACGTTAAAAAATGATCTATATTTAATTTGAAAAAAGCTTTTCAGCGTTAGCCCTTGGAGTGATGAAAATCTCGATAGGTTTAAACGCCCTCAAAATAACCAAAGGAGATAACTTAAGCTCTTCGCTGTTCGCAGTTTCCCATTTCAAAAATCGGATTAATGTCGAAAGAACCATTTTTACTCCATCATGGCGAATTTTTGACCTAAAAAAATTTCAAGCTGTCCCCTTAATTTATTGTGCTCACCTATACAGTTTCTGGGTCCAGCACTGAACGGTATGTAGCAATAGGGATCTTTTAGCACATTCATCCGGATTAAAACGTTCAGGGTCGAAGACTTCAGGATCTGGGAAATATTTTTCGTTCCTATGCACGATATATGGGACAATCATGACGTTGGTTTGCTTTGGGATACACTTCCCATCATCTACGGGTAGAGTAAAAGACTGTGACCACCGACCCATTTACTTACGTAATACAGCATCAGAAGAAAGCCATCTCGATAAATATGGAACGCTTGGGTAAAGCCGTAAAGATTCTTTAACTTTTTCAAGATAAACCATTTCATTTAGATCGTTGTTTGTCACTTCTCGATCACTATCCCCAAACAACGAATATTGCTCTTGGTAAGCTTTTTCCTAAATAATTTGTATTTTCATAATTGAAGCATTTATTTATGTTTACTTGTATATCTTGGTGCTGGGAGAGAAGATAAATTGAAAAAGTCAAAGCTGATGATGTGGTGTCATGGCCCTGTAAACGGTTGATAAAGGATTTTAGCGAACCTCAGATTTGGGTGCATTTTATTCAGAATAACTAACCTAACCATGCTAACCATGTCTCAGAAAGCTCATCTTTATTTTAACTTTGTTCTAAGGTGGCGCCATCTTTTCGGCACCGATTTTTAGTTTTACGCCCGATTCTGATTTACCTCAAACATGAAGGTGTCCACTTCTTCTCTGATATCCTGAATGGTCCACGTATTCGGATTTTTCGATTCCATTTCTATAAGACTGTCCAAAAAGGCTTTTCTTTTTTTACCAAACGCCTCGTCCACCTCTTCGTTTTGAGATATTTTCGCGTATTGTTCCTTCCTCTCACGAATTATCTAAATAAAAATTATTAACCAATTTACAAATTTCTTGATTTTTACTTTTTCTGAGTAGTTGTGAAGAAGTTTTACTTCCTTTCTAAACTTATGCCGATGTTTGTGAAATAAAAAACGAGATCCCTGGACAGCCAAAATCTCATCGAACGCCAGACGACGTAAGTCGTAACCCTGAAAATAAAATGTTGTATTTTGGGTAGTTATTTAAAAATCAACGCCTTCTTTCCCCAGTCTATGCTGCGTCTATACTATAGCATAAAAAAAACCTTTTTATTGCCGTCACATATTCTGTTTCTTCGTTTTCTTGTGCATTCAACTCGATCCCCATCGCTGAATCTTAAAATAAAAAAATGATATAAATAATAAACCCTACAGTAGGGACCTAAACTAAAATTTTTCCCTGCCTCTAAGGAAACGGAGAACCACGGGAAATGGTCCTCCCCTTCCTTTGGCAAACAATTATTTATGTACCGCTAATGACGTCTAACGTGCATAGCGTTATAAAATTGTGGACGTCGATCGCTTTTTCCTTATTCTTCAACATTTTCTTCAATAAAATCCTAAAAAAATTATTTTTAATTATATTTGAAATATTAAATGTTATGTCGACCTTGAATGTTTGTTCAGAGAAGACAGGTTATTCTGGAGTATTTTAAAATGAAAAGTTGGCGTCAAAAGCTTCCTTCTTTTATGCCATTTGTCCCCTGTGGAAAAAAATGGAGATAAAATGTGAATAGCATAACGGGTATAACAATATTTCTAGGTGACGGTTGTTCCTCTCTATCTTTCCGCACACTCGGCCGAATCTTTTTGATATTAGAGAGAAATTCATTTTTGTACTCTGGGCTAAGATACCCATTTTTTGGGTACTTTTCTAGACCCGGATAAACAAAAATTTAAATATCAAACAAATAACCAATAATAGAGGAAGAAATGACTGTGATAACGGGTATCTGACGACGCGTTTCGGCTTAAAAAGCCTCGTCAGGTGAGCTATTATCACAATCATTTCTATCTTTTCACTGTTATTCCTGTACTTCCTCTATTATTGGTTGATGTTTTGATAGTAAAATCATCCCCCTTGCGGAGTACACACGCAATAAAAATTAAAATGAAAAAATTTAAATTTTTACCTCCACTGATCAGAAGTCCTTCTTTTAACCAAGGAACGAGAGAATAATATTCATATCCTTTGTTTATATGTTTCACATTCCCTAAAATAACCTAAATATGACACAAAATAAATGATTTTTTAAACTAAAATATTTAAAATACTTCTAGGTCATCGGGCTGGCTTACAAAAACGCACGGCAACGAGGCAATCCAAGTTTTACAAAATCTCGGGAAATTCTTAAGAAGGGTTACCAAGTAACCCATAAATTCTGAAAATAATATTAATGAAGTTTCTAAAAATGAGGGAATTTACCGTCTTCTTTGAGAAGCAATATTTCAATTCCGATGCCGAAAAAAGGAAATCTTTTCGGACCTGGAAGTTCGCTCAACTTTCTTAGACCGCTGAAGTTGAAAAAAATTGTCACTGTTCTTTCGAAAGGGATAAACAAAAATGCGATACCGAATAAAATCGTTGTTAGTAGAAGAATCATTTTATTAGAACTGAATAAGAATATTTTGGCTCAGTGATTGTCAATTGGTACGCAGGTCAATGTCTGGCACTGATAGCTTTCTAAGGTCTTATCTAATTGCTAGGCAGATTTCTTTTCTTAATGATCATAATGGGCTGTTCATGAATGAAATTACTTTATTCGTTTTACACCACTATGACGATAGCCTGACGATTTTTGAAAGATAGGTAGTAAAATAAAACAACGTTCAAAAATTATCTATTTAATTAATTTGAAAAAAGCTTTTCAGCGTTAGCTCTTGGAGTGATGAGAATCTCGATAGGTTTAAACGCCCTCAAAATAACCATGGGAGATAACTTAAGCTTTTCGCTATTCGCAGTTTCCAATTTCAAAAATCGAACTAATGTCGAAAGAACCATTTTTAACTCCATCATGGCGAATTTTTGACCTAAAAAAACTTTTCAAGCTGTCCCCTTGATTTATTGTGCTCACCTATACAGTTTCTGGGTCCAGCACTGAACGGTATGTAGCAATAGGGATGCCTTTTGGCACATTCATCCGGATTAAAACGTTCAGGGTCGAAGACTTCAGGATCTGGGAAATATTTTCGTTTCTATGCACGATATATGGGACGACGATGACGTTGGTTTGCTTCGGGATTACCGTCCCATCATCTACGGGTAAGAGTAAAAGACTGTGACCACCGACCCATTTACTTACGTAATACAGCATCGGAAGAAAGCCATCTCGATAAATATGGAACACTTGGGTAAAGCCGTAAAGATTCTTTAATTACTTTTTCAAGATAAACCATTTCATTTAGATCGTTGTTGTCACTTCTCGATCACTATCCCCAAACAACGAATATTGCTCTTGGTAAGCTTTTTCCTGAAATAATTTGTATTTTATAATTGAAGCATTTATTTATGTTTACTTGTATATCTTGGTGCTGGGAGAGAAGATAAATTGAAAAAGTCAAAGCTGATGATGTGGTGTCATGGCCCTGTAAACGGTTGATTAAAGGATTTTAGCGAACCTCAGATTTGGGTGCATTCTATTCAGAGATAACTAACCTAACCATGCTAACCATGTCTTCAGAAAGCTCATCTTTATTTTAACTTTGTTCTAAGGTGGCGCCATCTTTTCGGCACCGATTTTTAGTTTTGCCCGATTCTGATTTACCTCAAACATGAAGGTGTCCACTTCTTCTCTGATATCCTGAATGGTCCACGTATTCGGATTTTTCGATTCCATTTCTATAAGACTGTCCAAAAAGGCTTTTCTTTTTTTACCAAACGCCTCGTCCACCTCTTCGTTTTGAGATATTTTCGCGTATTGTTCCTTCCTCTCACGAATTATCTAAATAAAAATTATTAGACCAATTTACAAATTTCTTGATTTTTACTTTTTCTGAGTAGTTGTGAAGAAGTTTTACTTCCTTTTAAACTTATGGCCGGTTTTTGTTAAATAGAAAACGAGGTCCCTGGACAGCCAAAATCTCAACGAACGCCATACGATGTAATGCGTAACCCTAGATTGTAAAGAAAGTTTTTTTTAAATAAAAAAAGAGCCGGTGAAAGAGACCGAAGAACTTAATTCTGTCGAAATTTTGGAATTATTTATTTTTTTAGGCCGAAAAATTTCACCGGACTTTAGGGTGATTTCTGCCTGTTTTGGCCCAAAACTTAATTTCACATGATTTTCCTGGCTTTTTAGGGCAAGAAATTTTAATTTAATTGGGACTTCCTTCCTCTCTTGTCCCAGATACCCCATTTTACCTGACTTTTGGGTGTTATTTACCCATTTGCGGGCCTTTTCCGATCTCTTTTGGCCGAGAAGAAATTATTAGGTGTACAAAATGAAACTCGGCTAAAATCTACAAAATTCATATTTACCCTGTGGCTGAGTTTCATTTTGTACACCTAATAATTACAATTTGAATACAATAACCTTTTTATTGCCTTCACGTAATCTGTTTCTTCATTTTCTTGCGCGTTCACCTCAATCCCCATCGCAGAATCTTTAAAAAGAAAAATTAAAATAATAATAAAATAGCGTGCAATAAAAAATCTTCAGCAAGAAGTGGTTGAATCAACCTCCCTGCTTTAATAAAATTATTTTACCCCAATAATGTCAATGTGCACAGCGTTATATTTTTGTGGACATCGATAGCTTTTTCTTATTCTCAACATTTTCTTCAATAAATCCTAAAAAAATTATTTTAATTATTTTTATCTTAAAATGTTATGTCGACCTTGAATGTTTGTTCAGAGAAGACAGGTTATTCTGGAGTATTTTAAAATGAAAAGTTGGCGTCAAAAGCTTCCTTCTTTTATGCCATTTGTCCCTGTGGAAAAAATGGAGAAAATGTGAATGGCATAACGGGTATAACAATATTTCTAGGTGACGGTTGTTCCTCTCTATCTTTCCGCACACTCGGCCGAATCTTTTTGATATTAGAGAGAAATTCATTTTTGTACTCTGGGCTAAGATACCCATTTTTTGGGTACTTTTCTAGACCCGGATAAACAAAAATTTAAATATCAAACAAATAACCAATAATAGAGGAAGAAATGACTGTGATAACGGGTATCTGACGACGCGTTTCGGCTTAAAAAGCCTCGTCAGGTGAGCTGTTATCACAATCATTTCTATCTTTTCACTGTTATTCCTGTACTTCCTCTATTATTGGTTGATGTTTTGATAGTAAAATCATCCCCCTTGCGGAGTACACACGCAATAAAAATTAAAATGTAAAAAATTTAAATTTTTACCTCCACTGATCAGAAGTCCTTCTTTTAACCAAGGAACGAGAGAATAATATTCATATCCTTTGTTTATATGTTTCACATTCCCTAAAATAACCTAAATATGACACAAAATAATGATTTTTTAAACTAAAATATTTAAAATACTTCTAGGTCATCGGGCTGGCTTACAAAAACGCACGGCAACGAGGCAATCCAAGTTTTACAAAATCTCGGGAAATTCTTAAGAAGGGTTACCAAGTAACCCATAAATTCTGAAAAATATTAATGAAGTTTCTAAAAATGAGGGAATTTACCGTCTTCTTTGAGAAGCAATATTTCAATTCCGATGCCGAAAAAAGGAAATCTTTTCGGACCTGGAAGTTCGCTCAACTTTCTTAGACCGCTGAAGTTGAAAAAAATTGTCACTGTTCTTTCGAAAGGGATAAACAAAAATGCGATACCGAATAAAATTGTTGTTAGTAGAAGAATCATTGTATTAGAACTGAATAAGAATATTTTGGCTCAGTGATTGTCAATTGGCACGCAGGTCAATGTCTGGCACTGATAGCTTTCTAAGGTCTTATCTAATTGCTAGGCAGATTTCTTTTCTTAATGATCATAATGGGCTGTTCATGAATGAAATTACTTTATTCGTTTTACACCACTATGACGATAGCCTGACGATTTTTGAAAGATAGGTAGTAAAATAAAACAACGTTCAAAAATTATCTATTTAATTAATTTGAAAAAAGCTTTTCAGCGTTAGCTCTTGGAGTGATGAGAATCTCGATAGGTTTAAACGCCCTCAAAATAACCATGGGAGATAACTTAAGCTTTTCGCTATTCGCAGTTTCCAATTTCAAAAATCGAACTAATGTCGAAAGAACCATTTTTAACTCCATCATGGCGAATTTTTGACCTAAAAAAACTTTTCAAGCTGTCCCCTTGATTTATTGTGCTCACCTATACAGTTTCTGGGTCCAGCACTGAACGGTATGTAGCAATAGGGATGCCTTTTGGCACATTCATCCGGATTAAAACGTTCAGGGTCGAAGACTTCAGGATCTGGGAAATATTTTTCGTTTCTATGCACGATATATGGGACGACGATGACGTTGGTTTGCTTCGGGATTACCGTCCCATCATCTACGGGTAAGAGTAAAAGACTGTGACCACCGACCCATTTACTTACGTAATACAGCATCGGAAGAAAGCCATCTCGATAAATATGGAACACTTGGGTAAAGCCGTAAAGATTCTTTAATACTTTTTCAAGATAAACCATTTCATTTAGATCGTTGTTTGTCACTTCTCGATCACTATCCCCAAACAAGGAATATTGCTCTTGGTAAGCTTTTTCCTGAAATAATTTGTATTTTATAATTGAAGCATTTATTTATGTTTACTTGTATATCTTGGTGCTGGGAGAGAAGATAAATTGAAAAAGTCAAAGCTGATGATGTGGTGTCATGGCCCTGTAAACGGTTGATTAAAGGATTTTAGCGAACGTCAGATTTGGGTGCATTCCTATTCAGAAATAACTAACCTAACCATGCTAACCATGTCTTCAGAAAGCTCATCTTTATTTTAACTTTGTTCTAAGGTGGCGCCATCTTTTCGGCACCGATTTTTAGTTTTGCCCGATTCTGATTTACCTCAAACATGAAGGTGTCCACTTCTTCTCTGATATCCTGAATGGTCCACGTATTCGGATTTTTCGATTCCATTTCTATAAGACTGTCCAAAAAGGCTTTTCTTTTTTTACCAAACGCCTCGTCCACCTCTTCGTTTTGAGATATTTTCGCGTATTGTTCCTTCCTCTCACGAATTATCTAAATAAAATTATTAGACCAATTTACAAATTTCTTGATTTTTACTTTTTCTGAGTAGTTGTGCAGAAGTTTTACTTCCTTTTTAAACTTATGGCCGGTTTTTGTTAAATAGAAAACGAGGTCCCTGGACAGCCAAAATCTCAACGAACGCCATACGATGTAATGCGTAACCCTAGATTGTAAAGAAAGTTTTTTTTTAAATAAAAAAAGAGCCGGTGAAAAGAGACCGAAGAACTTAATTCTGTCGAAATTTTGGAATTATTTATTTTTTTAGGCCGAAAAATTTCACCGGACTTTAGGGTGATTTCTGCCTGTTTTGGCCCAAAACTTAATTTCACATGATTTTCCTGGCTTTTTAGGGCAAGAAATTTAATTTAATTGGGACTTCCTTCCTCTCTTGTCCCAGATACCCCATTTTACCTGACTTTTGGGTGTTATTTACCCATTTGCGGGCCTTTTCCGATCTCTTTTGGCCGAGAAGAAATTATTAGGTGTACAAAATGAAACTCGGCTAAAATCTACAAAATTCATATTTACCCTGTGGCTGAGTTTCATTTTGTACACCTAATAATTACAATTTGAATACAATAACCTTTTTATTGCCTTCACGTAATCTGTTTCTTCATTTTCTTGCGCGTTCACCTCAATCCCCATCGCAGAATCTTTAAAAAGACAAAAATTAAAATAATAATAAAATAGCGTGCAATAAAAAATCTTCAGCAAGAAGTGGTTGAATCAACCTCCCTGCTTTAATAAAATTATTTTACCACCAATAATGTCCAATGTGCACAGAGTTATATTTTTGTGGACATCGATAGCTTTTTCTTTATTCCTCAACATTTTATTCAATAATATCCTATAAAAATTGATTCTTAATAATTTTTTATCTTAAAAGGTTATGTTGACCTTGAATGTTTGTTCAGAGAAGACAGGTTATCCTGGAGTATTTTAAAATGAAAAGTTGGCGTCAAAAGCTTCCTTCTTTTATGCCACTTGTTCCCTGTGAAAAAAGAATATAAAAACAAAGAAAATGGGAGAAATGCGACATCTTTTTTCTCATTTTAAAATTTTACCTTTACTAATTAGGAGTCCCTCTTTCAACCAAGGAACGAGAGCATAATATTCATATCCTTTGTTTATATGTTTCACATTCCCTAGAATAACCTAAATATGGCATTTAGAAAAAAAAAGTATTTTCTGAAAATTGAAAAATACTTCTAAGTCTTCGGGCTGGCTTACGAAAACGCAGGGTAAAGAGGTTATCCAGGTTTTACAAAATCTCGGAAAACTCTTACAAGATTTACCAAATAAGGAAGGATTTCTAAAAATTTGAATAAATGGAAGTTTTTCATAAAAAATGAGGGATTTCACCGTCTTCTTTGAGGAAGCTGATTTCAATACCGATGCCGAAAAAAGGGAATCTTTTCGGACCTGGGAGTTCGCTCAAGTTGATTAAAGCGGGGATGTTGAAAAAATCGACACCGTTCGTTCGAAAGGCATGAAAAAAATTCCGAGACCGACTATAATTGCTATTATTAAAAGAAACATTTTATCTAAACTGAACAAAAGTGAATTTCCTCTTGCATTTAAATCGTTTCCGATATTCAATGCAATTTTTATCTTAAGTGGATTTTTCAAATATCTAATTATTCATGTCAAGAAGACTAGTATTTGCACAAGCTCGTTCTTCAATGTAGCTAACATTGAAAAAATTTAAAAAAAAATGAATTAACGATATCTTGGCTGGGTTTATTTAACGTTCGACTGTTCAATAAACCCTACCAGATATCTTTCATTTTTTTTTTAATATTTTGTTTGTATAACAGTCGACTGTTCAATAAGCCGAACGAAGATAAAATTTGTGACGATGGAAAAAGTACTAGTCTGGAGATGGCCCGACGGGAACTTCCTTAAAGAAGTAACAATATAGGGGGGAAGTATAAGAGAGGGGAAATATAACGGAAGGAGAAGTATAACGGAGGGGGAAGTTTTTTTCTTTCGAAAAATTTGCCTACTTTTTTCTCTTTTGAAAAATTTTCCGAGTTTTTTTTTCAAAAATTTTAATTGTTTTTTTGAAAAATTTCCGAGTTTTCTTTTTAAATTTGTGCTTTTTTCCGAAAAATTTTTTAAGTTCTTTTTTTTTCGAAAAATTTTTAAGTATCGAGGTAGAAATAATTGGATTTTCGCCCAAGAGAGGGCTCCCTCGTAAGGCGTGGAAGTAAGAAATTTCTTCCTACTAAAATGATGATTAATGTAAAAAAAAAATGAAATTTATTCACACCAAAAATTTGTGAAAAATATAAGGAGTAATTAATGAAAATTTGGTGAAAATCGGACGAACGGTTCGGCCACTGCGAATTTTTTAAAATTTCAAACAGATCTCCGCCATTTTTTCGAAATTTGAAAATCGCCCTCGTTATTTGGTGAAAATCGGTTGAAAACTGTGCCCGTAAAGTTTCGGACGGCCGGCCGGCACCATTGACACAGTTGAGATCGGTAAAGATCACTCTTCGATTTGACCCTCCGGGGTCTGAAGACCCTTCCCCAAAAACCCGACGTGGAGGGTATCACAATATCTTCTTTAAGTAATTTAAAAACTAAAGTAGGTAGAAGTTGATAGGCGCTTCCCGCACTCTGGTATCCACTAACCTTACCTTGACTTAAAAGGAGTCCTTCTTTCAACCAAGGAGCCAAAGAATAATATTCATATCCTTTATTTATATGCTTCACATTGCTCAAAATCACCTAAAATATTATTTTAATAGAAATTTTCAAAACATCAACTTACTTCTAAATCTTCCGGCTCATTGATCACCACCTCCGGTAACGTGGTCACCCAAAATTTACAGATTCTCGGAAATTTTTCAACAAGCGACATTAAAAAATTAAGTAATTCTGCAATCAAATTATTTATAAATTGAAAAATAAGTTTTATCACCATGTTCGTTTAGGGCGCAGAGATCAAAACCGATGCCGAAAAAAGGCCAAGTTGAGGGTCCCGGGAGTTTACTCATTGCTGTCAACACATGAGGATGTAAAACATAAGGTAATGTTCTTTCAAAAGGAAAAATTAATATTAATAAACCGATTAAAATTGTTATTAGTATTAAGGGAACCATTTTTTCAAACTGAAAGCTAGTTGAGTCAAAAAGCCTTATCAGGAGATAAATAGGTCAAGATCAATATATTTCGTTAACAGTTTATTTAAAAAAAATGTATTATACATATTTAAAATAATATTTTAGAATTAGGTCGTGGGATTATTTTGACTTTGATTGGTTCCAGTGTTCTTAAAATGAGAAAAGGTACAAGACGCACTTCTTCTGGCTTGGTCAACGTTTCCAATTTTGAAAATCTGATCAAATTCGAAAAAATCATTTTGAGTTCCATCATTGCAAATTTTTGTCCTAAAAAAAAAAAATTAGGGCCACATTTTTTAAACGTCCTTAAACCCCTTCCCTTAACCGAAAGGATACCTTGAACATTCGTTTTCCGTTTTAAACTTGGTTTCGTGAGAAAATCAAGGATTGTGTTATCATTGGCCAATGAGAGCCCTCCTTTCGAGGATTCCTTAAGTACGCGTAATATTGTGTTATCATTGGCCAATGAGAGCCCTCCTTTCAAGGATTCCTTAAGTACGGGTAGTATTGTGTTATCATTGCCAATGAGAGCCCTCCTTTCGAGGATTCCTTAAGTACGGGTAATATGTGTTATCATTGGCCAATGAAGCCCTCCTTTCGAGATTCCTTAAGTACGGGTAGTATTGTGTTATCATTGGCCAATGAGAGCCCTCCTTTCGAGGATTCCTTAAGTCGGGAAGTATTGTGTTATCAGCCAATGAGAGCCCTCCTTTCGAGGATTCCTTAAGACATTTGTTTCATTGGCAATGAGAGTCCTTTTTTAAGTCGGGAAGTATTGTGTTATCATTGGCCAATGAGAGCCCTCCTTTCGAGGATTCCTTAAGTCCTAAGGCCTAAAGACTATTATAACCTAATTTAACTAACCTATGCAGTTTCTAGGACCGGCGCTGAACGGTATATAAGAATAAGGATGTCTTTTCGAACATTCTTCGTGTAAAAATCGCTCAGGGTCGAAAATTTCCGGATTTTTATAGAATCTCTCGCTTCTGTGTACTCCATAAGGGACTATTATGACGTTTGTGCCTTTTGGAATCACTACACCATCATCTAAAAAACACATTTTAGTTTATTTATTTTTAACAAAAATCCTTACTTAATACTGCGTCTGTATTCAGCATCCTTGAGAGATAAGGGACGCTTGGGTAAAGGCGTAAAATTTCTTTGATAACTCTTTCCAAATAAGTCATTTCGTTTAGATCTTGTTTGGTGACTTCTCGATCGCAGTCGCCGAATATGGAATATTGCTCCTGATAAGCTTTTTCCTTTAAAAAAATTAAGTGATTTAATTAATATTGTGGGTTAGTGGTCAAGTCCTTCTACTCTCACCCAAGAGGCTACTCTTTAGGACACTATAAGCACTAGACTAGAATGGCCTTGGAAGGAAAAAAAAATGTTTCCACTACGACAAAACAGCCGCTGTAAAGCGGCACCGTCGAGTTTGTGGTACTCGAAACAACCGCTAGATCGGGGTGAAAACGACGGTGATTATGCGTTTCTATTGGCTGGCGGTTCCACCCAATCATTATCATTTGTTTACATTTTGAAACAATTACGGTTACTTTTTGAACTTCTCAATGCCATTCTAGTACTAGATTATAATTCAGTGCTATAAGTCCGATAAATTGGAGATAATCCTCCAAATAAATTACTTGAATGTCTGATGATGACCTAGAAGGTACATTCCGAAAATGAGCGCTGCAGAAGTAGTATCGTGACCCTTAAAATTTGATTTAAAACGTGTAAATAAGCTAAAAACTAAAAATACTTCAAACATAAAAGTGTCAACTTCTTCTCTAATATCTTGTACTGTCCATGTATTGGGATGCTTCAGGTCCATTTCGATCATGCTGTCCAAAAACGCTTTTCTCTTCTTTCCAAATCCGTCGTCTTCTTCGCCAGCCGATTTGTCATTCGCGTACTGGTGTTTCCTTTCATAGATTATCTAAAAATTTTTTTAAAAATATCTAGAAGAACGGCGTTTTATACTTTTTCTGTAAAGTCGTGTAGGATCTTCAAATGTTTTTTAAACTCACGACCGAGTGAGGATAAATTGAAAATGGCAAGCCTGAAGAGCCAAAATCGTAAAAGTCTTTGAACAACCATAGATGAGACTCTAAAAATGTAATGAGCTCGTTTCCTAGCTTTTTTTTTCACCCACTTACGTTTTAACAGTTTCTACATATTCGCTTCCTTCGTTTTCTTGTGAATTTAGCTGTATTCCCATCGCAGTATCTGCGAAAATATGGTTTTAAACTTGGTTTTTCGCAATAAATAATACTTGCCACAAATAACGTCTAATGTACATAATGTGATGTATTTTTCAACCTCGATGGCATCGCTTTTGTCGTTGAGAAAATTTCTGACAAGCCTCCTAAAAAGAAAAAAAATTACGTCCTTCTCAAAGGGATGTTCTAAAATTCATGGAAATTTACCTTGAGTGTTTATTGAGAGAAGTCAAGTTGTCCTGAAGAATTTTAAAATGAAACGTCGGCGTTAATAATTTCTTCTAGAGTGCCATTTGTTACCTAAAAATTATGATATACTTTTATCTTCTCTCACCTTGCAATCCGACGGAGTCCATATTAGGCTCATTTTAAAGCTTATAGAGCTTAGAAAGTTTTATTAGGTGTACAAAATGAAACTCGGCTAAAATCTACAAAATTCAAATTTACCCTGTGGCTGAGTTTCATTTTGTACACCTAATAAATAAAATTGTAGGAAATTTAATTCTCTATAAATTTGCACTTAATTATTTTTTTCTAGGATGCACCATTTTCGGAAAAAATTTTTTTTTAAATAAATTTATCTTGAAAACAGTGCGTCCTAGAGAAAAAATGAATAGAATAAAAATTAAAGAGAATTAAATTTCCAACAGATTTTATTTAGTGCATTTTTTCAATATCTGTAACGGTTTACGATTTACAAGCCTTCAAAAATTAACCTTCTGAATGGTTATACTTCAATAACCTTCTTACACGGAGAAGGTCAACTTTTGATGGACTTTAACGCCTAAAATGTTCAAAATTTTGAAAAAATGAACTAGGTGTACAAAATGAAACTCGGCTAAAATCTACAAAATTCGAATTTACCCTGTGGCTGAGTTTCATTTTGTACACCTAATAGTAATTAAAAAATTTCAAGTTGTTGGAAAAAACAAATTTAAGATCTTTCAATATCATTTTTATTACTATAAAAATTTTGTGACAAAAGAAAAAAATGTTTAATTTTTGGCCTCCCAGAATGGAATGTGAGTATAATTTAATGGAAATTTTGTAAAATAATGTATATCAGGTGCACAGAAATTTGTTTTCATGACGATATCGCCGAAGAAAGTTGGATTGTGACCCTCTTTGAAAAACGATCCCCAGAGTGTCGAGTTAAGGATGTTTTCAGACTGCCCTCCGAAGAATCCTTCAGCTTCTTTGATGATGGCAACCTTGTCCGTCGTGTTGTGTAGCAAATCGTTGAGGACTCCATCTCCAAAATAGAGAGATTTCGGTTTTCTTCCTAATTTACGAATGAGGTATTTCTCGATTTCTGAATATGATCCTCTGGTGTACTCTCCGGAAAAGTCGAACGGTCTAGCGAAGGGTTCTGTCCTGTTGAAAAACGCCGGCTTCGAAGCGTCGTAAACGACGAAATGGAATAAATCTTTCCATCCAGGACCTAAAGCCTCAGTAGCCACAGCATTTGCGTATTTTTCATCCGACCCTGTTATCGCGCTGTTAACTTCTTCGCCTTCAACTCCCTCAACCAATTTTTAACATCACTGCTTTTATCAATAATCAAATCAATATTTTCATAAAAAAATTTCAAGTAATCGCTATCAAGTTCGTAAATATGAATAACCGATTTGATCATATCTAACCAAACATTTTCAAAATCGGGATTTCTATCAATCATTTTGGCATAAATAGCAGGAATTATGATATCTGTGAAATCTGAAGATGTGTAGACATGTTTGTTTGACAGTTTCCCTTTGAAGACTGAAGCCCTTTCTTCGATTAAATCAACGACCGAAGATAATTTCCGGTTTTTTCCGTACACCTCAACTTCTTCATCGGTTAGTGCTTTAGAGCCGTGGGTCGCTTTGAAAATAAATCCTTCCCTACTTGTTTTCACCAAATTTCCTCTTTTAGGTCCAACACGATTCCTCGCTGCATCAAATTAAAATCATTTTCATTCAACTTGTTTTCAAGGCTGTAGTTTTTCGCCCTCAGATATTTTTTCATGTATTTATACTGTGCGGCCAATACGAAATCTAATTTATAATTGGCCAACGTATTGTCTATGTCGAAAGCAAGAAAATCGTAAGAACTTAACTGGAATTCATTTTTAATATCCGTTTCCGCGCCGATAGCTCCAACAATAAAAATTAATAATAATTCAAACATTTTATTATTGAATCTTTTGTGCACAATGGAGAAAAAACTCACAGATTAAAGAATGACCTTAGGAGTTAGCGCAGTCACTGTTATAAAATTTCAATCATCACTGGATAAAAGGTTCAAACTGGGAGAGATTAGATCCAGACGAAGGCTTTTTGTTGATATTATTATTCTCTCCAGTAGAGCTCGTTTCGCGGGCAAAAAACGGTGGAAAACACCCGAAAAATGAAGATCTAACAACTTTTAGGCTGAAAATATGGCGATTTAACGACTTTTTAGCTGACAGTACTAAGATAGGGCAACTGCTTCCCTTGCCTCCTAAGAAAAAGTACTAGTTTGAAGAGCTTCCAACGAAAACTTCCTTCGAGAAGTAGAAATATAGGAGGGGGAAGTATAAGGAAGGGATTTTTTCAAACAAATTTCTAAGGTTTTTTGTTTCGAAAATTTTTCTAAGCTTTCTTTTTCAAATCTGCATTTTTGTTTTCAAACAATATTTTTATATTGTATTTACAATGTTTTTACTTTTTTTATACTTATACTTCTCCCTCCGTTATACTTCCCCCCCTTATACTTCCCCCCTAAATATTAGGTGTACAAAATGAAACTCGGCCACAGGGTAAATTTGAATTTTGTAGATTTTAGCCGAGTTTCATTTTGTACACCTAGTTCATTTTTTCAAAATTTTGAACATTTTTAGGCGTTAAAGTCCATCAAAAGTTGACCTTCTCCGTGTAAGAAGGTTATTGAAGTATAACCATTAAGAAGGTTAATTTTTAAAGGCTTGTAAATCGTAAACCGTTACAGATATTGAAAAAATGCACTAAATAAAATCAGTTGGAAATTAATTCTCTTTAATTTTATTCTATTCATTTTTTCTCTAGGACGCACTGTTTTCAAGATAAATTTATTTTAAAAAAAAATTATTTTCCGAAAATGGTGCATCCTAGAAAAAAATAATTAAGTACAAATTTATAGAAAATTAAATTTCCTACAATTTTTATTTATTAGGTGTACAAAATGAAACTCAGCCACAGGGTAAATTTGAATTTTGTAGATTTTAGCCGAGTTTCATTTTGGACACCTAATATTACTTTCTTTCTTTTTTTTCGAACAATTTTTGTATCAAGGTAGAAATAAAGGGATTTTTGCCCAAGGGAGTGCCCTCTTGTAGCGGGTGGAAGTATGAAATTTCTCCGTACTAAAATGATGATTAATGTTTAAAAAATAATAATGTTTTACAGCAAAAATTCGTAAAAATATAAGGAGTGATTGGTGAAAATTTGGTGAAAATCGGTTGAAAACTGGCTGTAAAGTGTTCCGGAAAAAAATGGTACGGACGGCCGGCACCACAGACAAAGTTGAGATCGGTAAAGATCAGTATTGATTTGACCCTCCGGGGTCTGGAAGACCCTTCCCCAAAAACCTGACGTGGAGGGTATCACATCCTAAGAAAGAGCTTTTGGGGTGTTCAGGGTGGACAACGCAATCAAAGAAGCTAGAAAAACTAGGGCAAAACACCATGGAAATGTCTTATGCAGGGGAAATAGGTAACGCGCAGTGTGAGTGTATGCCATAAAAGATTGGAGAATGAGGAACATCACGCACGACCTTCGTTGATTGTCTTGAGTAGTAAAATTTAGTTTTGTAACCAATAATGTTCCTTTGAAATTATATGTTTACCTGAGCTCACGAGTAATCCTTCGTTAAGCCAAGGAAGGAGCGAGTTGTATTCAAGTCCTTTTTCAATATGATGCACACTTCCCATAATGACCTGAAACAATTTTTATGATGGAATGAATTATTTTTCATTTTGTTTTAAAACGCCTTTGTGGGTCAGTGGTCAAAGTTTTAGACTCGCGCTACTGAAGTTTTCGAGTTATAAAATACAGGGAAGGGTAGTTTTCTGGACGTTGTGGATGGACGACTGTTTAGCTGACAATATGATGATCTATCGTTTATTGGTCTTCACTACATTTCCACCAAATACTTCGTATAGTTTATTGAAAAAAATTTTTTCGGTACTGGGAAGTGAGGGATGTTAAATCCCGTTCTGTGTGGCCTGCTGGGAGAAGTCTTTCGTTTTCTCAACCTTTTTAAAGTTTTTAAAATAAAAGCCTCTTCTTTAAGAAAGCTGCCGTCTGCGATAGCTTCAGACACTTTATGTAATCTTTTTCGATCATATCTTCTAAACGGTTAATCCTACACAAAAAATTAATAGAAGCAAACTGAAAGGAAATTAAATTTCCTACAAAAAGTACTTAGTAAATTTTTATCTCAGGCCGGCCGAGATCGAGATATTAACTTAAGTGATCTTTTTCGATCATATCTTCTAAACGGTTAATCCTACATAAAAAACTAATAAAATCAAACTGAAAGGAAATTAAATTTCCTACAAAAAGTACTTAGTAAATTTTCATCCTCAGGCCGGCCGTTATCGAGATATTTTAAGTTTCCTACAAAAAGAATAATATTCATTTTTATCCTCTAGCCTGCCGTTATCGAATATTAACTTAAGTGATCTTTTTTCGATCATATCTTCTAAACGGTTAATCCTACACAAAAAAATAAAGCAAACTAAAAGGAAATTAAATTTCCTACAAAAAGTACTTAGTAAATTTTCATCCTGAAGCCGGCCGTTATCGAGATATTAACTTAAGTGATCTTTTTTCGATCATATCTTCTAAACGGTTAATCCTACATAAAAAACTAATAAAAGCAAACTGAAAGGAAATTAAATTTCCTACAAAAAGTACTTAGTAAATTTTCATCCTCAGGCCGGCCGTTATCGAGATATTTAAGTTTCCTACAAAAAGTCATTTTTTCCTCGCCTGTTATCGAATATTAACTTAAGTGATCTTTTTTCGATCATATCTTCTAAACGGTTAATCCTACACAAAAACTAATAAAGCAAACTGAAAGGAAATTAAATTTCCAACAAAAAGTACTTAGTAAATTTTCATCCTGAGCCGGCCGTTATCGAGATATTAACTTAAGTGATCTTTTTTCGATCATATCTTCTAAACGGTTAATCCTACATAAAAAACTAATAAAAGCAAACTGAAAGGAAATTAAATTTCCTACAAAAAGTACTTAGTAAATTTTCATCCTCAGGCCGGCCGTTATCGAGATATTAACTTAATCTATCGAATATTAACTAAATCTTTTTTCGATCATATCTTCTAAACGGTTAATCCTACAAAAAAAAAAAAGCAAACTGAAAGGAAATTAAATTTCCTACAAAAAGTACTTAGTAAATTTTCATCCTGAAGCCGGCCGTTATCGAGATATTAACTTAAGTGATCTTTTTTCGATCATATCTTCTAACGGTTAATCCTACATAAAAACTAATAAAAGCAAACTGAAAGGAAATTAAATTTCCTACAAAAAGTACTTAGTAAATTTTCATCCTCAGGCCGGCCGTTATCGAGATATTAACTTAAGTGATCTTTTTTCGATCATATCTTCTAAACGGTTAATCCTACATAAAAACTAATAAAATCAAACTGAAAGGAAATTAAATTTCCTACAAAAAGTACTTAGTAAATTTTCATCCTCAGGCCGGCCGTTATCGAGATATTTTAAGTTTCCTACAAAAAGAATATATTCATTTTCCTCTAGCCTGCCGTTATCGAATATTAACTTAAGTGATCTTTTTTCGATCATATCTTCTAAACGGTTATCCTACACAAAAAACTATATAAGCAAACTGAAAGGAAATTAAATTTCCAACAAAAGTACTTAGTAAATTTTCATCCTGAAGCCGGCCGTTATCGAGATATTAACTTAAGTGATCTTTTTTCGATCATATCTTCTAAACGGTTAATCCTACATAAAAAACTAATAAAAGCAAACTGAAAGGAAATTAAATTTCTACAAAAAGTACTTAGTAATTTTCATCTCAGGCCGGCCGTTATCGAGATATTTAAGTTTCCTACAAAAAGAATAATATTCATTTTTATCCTCTAGCCTGGTTATCGAATATTAACTTAAGTGATCTTTTTTCGATCATATCTTCTAAACGGTTAATCCTACAAAAAAATATAAGCAAACTAAAGGAAATTAATTTCCACAAAAAGTACTTAGTAAATTTTCATCCTGAAGCCGGCCGTTATCGAGATATTAACTTAAGTGATCTTTTTCGATCATATCTTCTAAACGGTTAATCCTACATAAAAAACTAATAAAATCAAACTGAAAGGAAATTAAATTTCTACAAAAAGTACTTAGTAAATTTTCATCCTTCAGGCCGGCCGTTATCGAGATATTTTAAGTTTCCTACAAAAAGAATAATATTCATTTTATCCTCTAGCCTGCCGTTATCGAATATTAACTTAAGTGATCTTTTTTCGATCATATCTTCTAAACGGTTAATCCTACAAAAAATTACAAAAAGCAAACTGAAAGGAAATTAAATTTCCTACAAAAAGTACTTAGTAAATTTTCATCCTGAAGCCGGCCGTTATCGAATATTAACTTAAGTGATCTTTTTTCGATCATATCTTCTAAACGGTTAATCCTACATAAAAACTAATAAAAGCAAACTGAAAGGAAATTAAATTCCTACAAAAAGTACTTAGTAAATTTTCATCTCAGGCCGGCCGTTATCGAGATATTTAAGTTTCCTACAAAAAGAATAATATCATTTTTATCCTCTAGCCTGCCGTTATCGAATATTAACTTAAGTGATCTTTTTTCGATCATATCTTCTAAACGGTTAATCCTACACAAAAAATTAATAAAGCAAACCGAAAGGAAATTAAATTTCCTACAAAAAGTACTTAGTAAATTTTCATCTTCAGGCCGGCCGTTATCGAGTATTTTAAATTTCCTACAAAAAGAATAATATTCATTTTCATCCTCTAGCCTGCCGTTATCGAGATATTAACTTAATTCTAGAAGGTTCTCACCTCAAGATCTTCAGGCTCGCTGACGATAACGAAAGGAAGACACGCGACCCAGAATTTACAAAGTCTAGGATGCTCCTTTGACAAATTGATGAGAAAATCAAGGAGCTCTAGAAACAAAGTTTGCAATTATCCAAAAAAAAAAAAAAAATTTACCGTGAGGCTTAGTTTTGACGATGTCGAATCCGGCTCCGAAAACAGGATTCGATTTAGGTCCAGGAAGATCTCTCAGATACTTCATCGTCCTGAAGCCGGCTCCTCGCTCCCAGGGTACCAGGGCGTACAGAAGAAACGCCACCAGAACGAAAAGGACTAAAAAAATTCGACCAACATCTTCGATGTCTTCAACTTCGATTGAAAAGGATCTAAAATCGTGAAAGCACTCGAGCACTCGAGTCCTTGTACCCCTCCACAGGGTCATCCTTTAAAAAATCTTAGCATCCGTTGCTCAAACGTTCAAAGGTCGATTCTTTTCTATCGAAATTGTCCTATTTTGCATTTTTTAACTTCAAAGTTATTGTGATACCCTCTACTTCGGGTTTTTGAGGAAGGGGACCCGGAGGGTCAAATCGAATATTGATCTTCACCGATCTCAACTTCGTCTGTTGTGCCGGCCGGCGGTCCGGAACACTTTACGGCCACAGTTTTCAACCGATTTTCACCAAAATTTCACACAAATTTCTTAGCCGGTGAACAAGAATGTTACGAGTGCGATTTTTGAATTTCGAAAAAATGGCGGAGATATGTCTGTTTGAAATTTTAAAAAATTCGCTGGCCTGATTTTCACCAATTACCCCTTACATATATTTTTTACGACTTTTTGGTGTAAAAAAAATTATCATTTTTTACATTAATTTTCATTTAGTAGGGAGAAATTTCATACTTCCATCCGCTACGAGAGGGACCTGCCTTGGGCAAAATCCCATTATTTCTACCTTGATACTTCAAAAAAAAACTTAAAATAATTTTTTTCAAACAAACTTAGAAAATTTTGAATAAAAAAATTACCCCTCCTTTTTACTTCCCCTCCGTTATACTTCCCCATTTATACTTCCCCTCCTATATTTTTACTGCTGCATAAGAAAATTTTCGTTGGAAGCTCTTCAAACTAGTACTTTTCTTCATTTCAAATAATTTAAGGAGGTATGATGGTTTTAAGTGAGTTGCTTTGCAATATTTCGTTGTTTACAACGGTTTTCGGTTTTCCCTTCTATTTCGGAAACCGTCGCTCAAAACGAAAAAATGTCCTAAGTAAAAGTGTAGGTACTAAATTTACTACATAAAATATCTTATAGTTTTTTCCGTCAGAGCAATACTTTAGGAGATGGAAGTATTTAAGTTGGTTGCTTTGCAAATTTTCGTTGTTAACAACGGTTTTCGGTTTTTCTTCTATCTCGGAAACCGTCGCTCAAACGAAAAACGTCCTAAGTAAAAGTCGTAGCTACGGAAATTTCCTACAAAAAAGACTCATTGCTTTTTTGTCAGAGCAATACTTAAGGAGATATGAGGGTTCTTAAGTGAGTTGCTTTGCAAATTTTCGTTCTGAGCAACGGTTTTCGGTTTTCCCTTCTACCTCGGAAACCGTTGCTCAAAACGAAAAATGTCTTAAGTAAAAGTTGTAGGTACAAAGATTTCCTACAAAAATTTTTATATTTTTATTTGCGTAAGAGCAATATTTAAGGAGTTATGAAGTTAAAACTAATAATCCTACAGAGCCTGTCTGAAAACTTTAAAACCTTCATATCTCCTAAAATATTGCCCTGACCGAAAAAAACTAATAGGATATTTTACGTAGTAAATTTCCGTAGCTACAACTTTTACTTAGGACATTTTTTCGTTTTGAGCGACGGTTTCCAAGATAGAAGGGAAAAACCGAAAACCATTGCTCACACGAAATATGTACAAAGCAACCACTTAAAACCCTCATATCCCCTTAACAGTATCTCTCCCAAAAAGGGTCTTGCTTCATATTGCCAGAATCTTATCCAAACTATAACTAAAATAATTGTTACTGCATATAAGTACTTTTTTTTTATTAATAACTTGTTTTATCAGGCTATCTATATTTAAACACTTTTTAATAATTTTTTTTCCGTAATATAAAAAAATTCAGAGTTTAAGTGGTTATAAAGTTCAGACGGTTATCTCAAGGCTGACTTAGCTAGAATTTTTGAGGGCAAAAATTATTTTTACTCATATCTAGGGAACGAAAATTTCTGGAAAATCGAAAAGTAACTGATTTTTGGTCATTGAATAGCTCTTTTTCGTTTGCTTGTTGAATGTTTTTTCTTTCTTTTTTGATTGTCAAAAATTTGATAAGTTGAAAAGTGTGTGGGGAATAAAAGTCACGACTTTCTTTCAAAAAAGTGGCCATCATTCTTCCAGATCCTTCCTAGAGTCCTTCACCCTTCAGAAACCTTCGAAAAATCAAGCAGGAACGTAAAGAAACAATAAAAAAAACTATTATGCAGTCCGTTAGTCATAAGAGGAACGGCTAAAGACAGTATTTTACCATCTTTAAAGGTCATCTTTCCATTTCAAAATATTGCATAAAAATAATTTTTCTCTCTTTCTAGGGTCGCAGTCGCCATTTTTAGATTGCAAAGTATGAAAACATGGTTCAATTATTTGGCAAAAATTTCTTTTATTTATTTAGGCCAGAAGATTTCTGTCATGATTACCTCATCCTCATGAATATTTGAAACCATAATTGTATCGTATGAAATCACGACGTTTAAAAAATCAACGCCTCTTCAAACCAACGCTTTTTCGAGTAAGAAATTCTCGAGTTAGATTTTAAAAGTACTGTTTGAAGAGCTTCCAACGAAAACTTCCTTAAGAGAGTAACAATAGAGGAGGAGTATAACGGAGGGGGAAGTTTTTTTTCCAAAAATTTTCCAATATTTATTTTTCCAAAATAAAAAGAACTTAGAAAATTTTTCAAAAAAAAAAAAAAAAAAAAAGAAAAAGAAAAAAGAAAAAGAAAGAAAAACCCAGAAAATTTTTCGAAAAAAAATTTTTTTTTACAAAAAAACTTAGAAAATTTTTCGAAAAAAAAATGGAAAAAAAAGGAAAACCCGGAAAATTTTTCGAAAAAAACTTTGAAAATTTTTTGAAAAAAAAAAAAAAAAATTTTTTTCGGACAAAAAAGAACATTTTTCAAAAAAAGGAACTTAGAAAATTTTTTGAAAAAAAAAAAACAAAAAAAAAAAAAGCCCGAAAAATTTTTCGAAAAAACTAACTTGGAAAATTTCCTTTATACTTCCCTCCCTACTCCCTTCCTTTATACTTTCGTTCTCTTATACTTCCCCCTCCATTATACTTCACCTCTGTTATACTTTCCCCTTCCTTATACTTCCCCTCGTTATACTTCCCCTCCGTTATACTTCCCCCTCCGTTATACTTCCCCTCCCATATTATACTTCCTACTCCGTTATACTTCCCTCCGTTATACTTCCCTCCCACATACTTCCCACTCCGTTATACTTCTCCTCCCATATACTTCCCCCTCCTATATAGATACTTCTCTTAAGGAAGTTCCGTCGGGGCCAGCTCCAGACTAGTACTTTTTTTTTTCAAAAATTTGTCTGTATTATTCAAGTTTCAAGGTAGAAATAATGGGATTTTTGCCGAAGAGAGGTCCCTCTCGTAAGGCGTGGAAGTATGAAATTTCTCCCGACTAAAATGATAGTGCTTACTACTTTTAGCTAAGCTTCGTAGTTATCGAGATATTAGATAAAACCAGAGTTTTCATTCAAAAAGAGGGAAAAAAGGCATTTTTTGACGGATCATAATTCCGAAACCGTTCACTTTATCAAGGTTATTTCCTAAATTCGTTATTTCCTTATATTTGTACATATTATTTATTTAGTTATTATTTAAATTTTTTATATATTTTAATATTTCGTATTTTAAAGAAATCCATGTGAAATGTGCAGGCACTATAATTGGCCTCGGCTGTATTGATCTGTACGATAAAGAATAAAGAAAATAATAATAATAATAATAATAATAAATATTTTGTGTTTTAAATTTAATTTTGATTATTTTTGTATTTATTTGTTTGCGCTAAACCTCATACTTTTCGAGATATTTGATAAAAACTTGAGTTCCTTCAAAAAGAGGCAGAGAAAAGGCTTTGGATGATAACTCTAAAACCGTTCACTTTAGCGAGATTTGTGCAAAACGACTTGTGTAGAAAATTAAATTTTAATTTTTTTTTTTCTTACCACTTTTTGCGCTAAACCTCATAGTTATCGAGATATTAGATAAAACCAGAGTTTTCATTCAAAAAGAGGAAAAAAAGGCATTTTTGACGGATCGTAATTCCGAAACCGTTCACTTTATCAAGGTTATTTCCTAAATATTTTCCGTTTTAAATTTAATTTTAATTATTTTTGTACTTAGTATTGTTTGCGCTAAACCTCATATTTTTCGAGATATTGATAAAAACCTGAGTTCCTTCAAAAAGAGGCAGAGAAAAGGCCTTTCTTTGGAAGTTTCTAACTCTAAACCGTTCACTTTAGCGAGACTTAGTGCAAAACAACTTTTGTAGAAGCTTAACCTCATATTTTAACCTAAATTTCCTTCTATTAGGTGTACAAAATGAACTCAGCCACAGGGTAAATTTGAATTTTGTAGATTTTAGCCGAGTTTCATTTTGTACACCTAGTAGTTCATTTTTTCAAAATTTTAAACATTTTAGGCGTTAAAGTCCATCAAAAGTTGACCTTCTCCGTGTAAGGAGGTTATTGAAGTATAACCATTAAGAAGTTTAATTTTTAAAGGCTTGTAAATCGTAAACCGTTACAGATATTGAAAAAACGCACTAAATAAAATCTGTTGGAAATTTAATTCTCTTTAATTTTATTCTATTCATTTTTCTCTAGAACGCACTGTTTTCAAGATACATTTATTTTTAAAAAAAATTATTTCCGAAAATGGTGCATCCTAGAAAAAAATAATTAAGTGCAAATTTATAAAGAATTAAATTTCCTACAAGTTTTATTTATTAGGTGTACAAAATGAAACTCAGCCACAGGGTAAATTTGAATTTTGTAGATTTTAGACGAGTTTCATTTGTTCACCTAATACTTACTTATTATTTATGATAATGGCCCAATTGGAAAAAAAAAAAACAACATTTTCTATTCTGAATAATTCATTCATTGTCTAATGGAAACGTTGTTATTTCCAAGTTATTTTTCATTCCGATGTGTGCGAATCGTTTGTCCAGATTTCAGCCGCTTCTTTTCGTTTCGAAGATGATCGGCGTTTTCCCTCATTCCGGCTGTAAAATATCATCTTTCTGGACTTCCTATTCGTTTTGTTTACTTTTTTTAATTTCTTCGTATAACTTTCATTACAGGGTGATCATTGCACGGAAACATACGGATAGGTTGTTGGTCATGTTTTTTACTTATTTTTTCGGGTTCGTCGAGTTTCTTTCGGTCATTTCTCATTTATGGAGTGTCTTCTGGAGGAAAAAGGCTTTCAATTTTATCCTCAATGGTTTTCACGAGTTCAAATTGACTTGAAATATTGTAAAAAATTTACATACACTCTTACCATTCATTCAGTTCTTATATCGGCTCTACAATTCCACGGAAATCCCGAGTACTTTACGGTCTATCATTTCCCATTTTTGATTTACGAGAAACTATGCGGTGGCTTCATTATATCCAATTTTGCTCCTTCGTCGAAGATTATCGGGCAGGCGTCGAACTTTTGAGAAAAAGATTGAAATCTGAAAATTTGGATTCTCTCATTCAGAAAGAAAGGACGATTATGAAATATTGTTGGAAACTAAACAAAGCTTACAGTCTTCAACTTTTTGTCATTTGTAATAATTATACGATGATTTTTCTTTACCTAACGTACACCACTTATCTTCATATGCGCTCTTGGACGGAAAGTAGTTTTAAAATTGTTTTCACCCTTTTGAACCTATGTTTTGGAGTTCTTGCTCTTTTATTTATGATCATGAGGTCTTGCGAGTCTATCAGGAAAAGCGTAAGTTGCTCAAAAACGGTCCTTCCTCCATGAAACAAAATTCTGCAGCACATTTTACAGTATAACCTTTTCTAACTAACCTTTCCTCGACTTATTTCTTATAGGTTGAAAGCTTCAATAATGAACTTTTTGTCGTAATGAATAAAAGAGGAGAGCTGTTGAACAACGTATTTTGATTTTTCAAACTTAAAATAAAGTTTTTTTTGTAGGAAAAGTTGAAATTGTATGCCTTAATGAAGGCAACTGTGGACTTCACGGCTTGCGGGTTTTTCACTCTTGGCTATCCAGTAGTAACATCGGTATATTAATTGCTGTAATTTATTTTTTTTATATTTTATTAATTATTTTGTTCCCAGATTATAGCAGCGACGGTTCTTATATCGTTATTTTGGCGCAATTCAAAGCTTAAGAGATCCTTGAAATTTGGGATCTCAATAAAACGATTTTCCCATGGTAAAAATCCAAGGATAATTCTCACGGTTTTAATTATTGTACTTTAAAATAAATAGAAAATGTATCTGTGATCAAGTTGGTAGAATTGAAATCTATGACGTCGTGGGGGGAAAAAATTCTCTTATCGATGGATTTAACAAAGTAGGCACTCTTTTGATTTGACAAGAGTAATTTAACCTAAAACAACATTTTTAAAGTTGACAATAAAGAAATGTTATTTATTTGTTTTCCTGGTAAAAATAGCGCATTTATTAAGTGATTTCCGTCACTTTATAAATGTGTTCAATCGTTTTTATTAGGTGTACAAAATGAAACTCGTCTAAAATCTACAAAATTCAAATTTACCCTGTGGCTGAGTTTCATTTTGTACACCTAATAAATAAAATTGTAGGAAATTTATCAGATTTTTCTTTCTTCTTTTTTCTTTTCCGTCGTGTTATTTTAATCTTTAAGGATGTCTTCTCTTGAACTATCGACGCAGACTGCGTCGATAGTTCAAGAGAAGACATCCTTAAAGTGTAGGAAATTTAATTCTCTATAAATTTGCACTTAATTATTTTTTTCTAGGATGCACCATTTTCGGAAAATAATTTTTTTTAAATAAATTATCTTGAAAACAGTGCGTCCTAGAGAAAAAATGAATAGAATAAAATTAAAGAGAATTAAATTTCCAACAGATTTTATTTAGTGCATTTTTTCAATATCTGTAACGGTTTACGATTTACAAGCCATTAAAATTAACCTTCTTAATGGTTAAACTTAAATAACCTTCTTACACGGAGAAGGTCAACTTTTGATGGACTTTAACGCCTAAAATGTTAAAAATTTTGAAAAAATGAACTACTAGGTGTACTGAAACTCGGCTAAAATCTACAAAATTCAAATTTACCCTGTGGCTGAGTTTCATTTTGTACACCTAATAAATAAAATTGTAGGAAATTTAATTCTCTATAAATTTGCACTTAATTATTTTTTTCTAGGATGCACCATTTTCGGAAAATAATTTTTTTTAAATAAATTTATCTTGAAAACAGTGCGTCCTAGAGAAAAAATGAATAGAATAAAATTAAAGAGAATTAAATTTTCAACAGATTTTATTTAGTGCATTTTTTCAATATCTGTAACGGTTTACGATTTACAAGCCATTAAAAATTAACCTTCTTAATGGTTAAACTTAATAACCTTCTTACACGGAGAAGGTCAACTTTTGATGGACTTTAACGCCTAAAATGTTAAAAATTTTGAAAAAATGAACTACTAGGTGTACTGAAACTCGGCTAAAATCTACAAAATTCAAATTTACCCTGTGGCTGAGTTTCATTTTGTACACCTAATAAATAAAAATTGTAGGAAATTTAATTCTCTATAAATTTGCACTTAATTATTTTTTTCTAGGATGCACCATTTTCGGAAAATAATTTTTTTTTAAATAAATTTATCTTGAAAACAGTGCGTCCTAGAGAAAAAATGAATAGAATAAAAATTAAAGAGAATTAAATTTCCAACAGATTTTATTTAGTGCATTTTTTCAATATCTGTAACGGTTTACGATTTACAACCTTTAAAAATTACCTTCTTAATGGTTATACTTCAATAACCTTCTTACACGGAGAAGGTCAACTTTTGATGGACTTTAACGCCTAAAATGTTTAAAATTTTGAAAAAATGAACTACTAGGTGTACTGAAACTCGGCTAAAATCTACAAATTCAAATTTACCCTGTGGCCGAGTTTCATTTTGTACACCTAATATTTTTTATGCGTTTGACAGTCAGGATAAATAAAAATAAATAGAAATTGATTTTAAATGTATTTTCTTTAAATATTACCAAAAAAAATCATAACATAATAAAATAAAATCTGTCTTTCATTTTTTCAGGTTCCCACATACTAGCCAAACGTTGAAATCTATCGATCCCAGCTGTTTACACTGAACCACATAAACCACATTTTTATTGAAACTTTGAAAAATTTATAAATAATAAAAAAATAACACACAACCAAACGCTAGAACAAAACATACAATTATGAATCATTTTAATAAATACAAATTTCATTAAAATTATTAAATTTTTTATATGTACAAATTTAATTTACAATCTAGCGGATATTATAGGTTATAAATTATAATACATGATATTTACAATGATTTCTTTTTTTAAAAAAATTAATAAATTAAAAATGAAAATGAAGTTCGGGCTTCATTTTTAAAATTTAACACCACATTGAAGTCTTCCTAAAAAAATAAATAATTAAATTAAAAATAATTTTCTCTTTTAGGTAAAGAACAAGATTCTAGTATTGGGCTGGTAACCCAAAGGTGGTAGGTTCGAATCTCACTTGGGCCTTAATTTTTTTTATTTAAAAAATTTTCTCTTACGGTTTGGGTTTTAAAGTCTGCAGTGGCTGAATTGGAGGGATCGGCTTTCTTTTCTTTTTGTGTCGATATTTTTTAACGTAGGCTTCAATCAGTCGTTGGATTTTCATCGGGTTTATTTCGCCCGATCTACTGTGGCAAATCTGAAAAAGGAATTTTTTTGTAAAAATGAATTTAAATTTTGATTTATAAATTACCTTGGGGACAGACTTTCTGAGGATTTCTTTGTATTCTTCTTTCGTGATGTGTTTTTTCGCGTAATGGGGCTTGAGGACGAGTTTCACCTCCTCAACGACACGTTCTTGCCGGTTGAGTTTTTTGAGAAACTGAAAAAAAGATTAGTTGAGATGGAGAAAAAAAGGGATGCTCAAAATGATAAGTAAGCAGAAAAGATTTACCTTGTCTTTGACTTGCATTTCAACAGCCGAATTTGGCAATTCGTCTAAGATCTTCAATTGATCTTCGTCTAGTTTAATTCCAATTTCTTTTTTGCCGGTGAGGCCTAAATCATTAAAATTATTACTATGACAATTGCCTTTATCAGGGTCACCTTTCGAGTTTTTAGTAATGGGATGTTTTTTCTTGATTGGTATCAAAGGTTTACCGGAGATCTGATATTTGGGAACAGCTCTCGGTTTGGGTTTGGCGATCGGCGTCGGGAGTTGTGGCGGAGGTTCAAAGAGGTCGTCTCCTTCGGATGATCCTGGCGAATAAGGAGAATCTCCTCCTCCGCCACCGCCGTCGTCCGAATCATCCTGCATTGGGACAGGCTTTGGTTTTTCAGGGCTCTCTTCTTTAGGCTTAGAAGGGGGAGAACGTAGAGGAGAAGGCGTTTTCGGAATTTCCTGTTGCTTCGGAGGAGAATTTTCAGGCTCAGGCAAAGGATCGGCCGCAGGCGATGCCCTCGACTCTTCCTGCGTAGGAGTCGGCGAACGCGATTTCGTCGGTTCAAAAGGATCATACGGAATAGGAGGTTCTGGAGGAGTATTCGGACCTTTATGAACAACCTCATTCGAATTTTCATCATTCTCATCATCATCTTCATTCTGTGTATTATCAAGAAGCGGATTATTCGTTATTCTAATCTGAGGTTTAGAATTTACGATATTAAACTTAATATGAGGCTCTGGGGGAGTTTTCGGCCCAGTCACAGTCAGGACATTCTCCTTTTCTTGAGCTTTTTCTTCATTCTCGCTGTCAGTTAAAACAATGACTTCTTTGGGCGATGGCGTCTGTTCTCTGAAAGGTGACTCATCCAAATCAATGATGGCAACCGGCTTAAGATTTTTCGTGTTAATCTTCCTTTTTGGTGGTTTCGGTAAAGGCTTATCGGGTTGATTTTCTTTCGTACTTTTATCCTTTTTCTTTTTAGGTTCTTCTTCTTTTTTGCGTCTTTCTTTTCTTTCGTTGGTTTTTGAAGATTTGAAGTTGACACTTACTAAGATATTGTCGCCTGAAGTGAAGACTTCTTTTGAAGGAACAGGGGAGCTATAACGTCTTCTCCTTGGAGAACGGTTTCTCGATTTGTATTTGCTTCTTCTTCTATCTTTGTCTTTTTCCTTGTCCTTTTCTTTATCTTTATCCTTTTCTTTTTCTTTAGTATTTTTACTTTTTTCTGGAACCTTTTTAGGCTTATCACGGTCGCAACTGCTGCAGGAACAGCTGGAGCAGCTGATGGTGGAGCGACGTCGTTTTTTACGCTCTTTACTTTTATCGCGGTTTTTGGTCCTTTTGGGAGACCTGCTTTTACGTTTGCTTAAACTTCGACTCCGGCTACTTCTTCCTCGACTTCTTTTACGGCTACGGTTTCTGCTACGGTTACGACTTCGGCTTTGAGCCCTCGTCCTTTTTTCTACGCTTCTTTTCCTCTTAGGGGAAGCGCTTCTTCGGCTTCTTGTGTTACTAGGGCTACGACTTCTCGATGAAAGATCTCTTCCAAATTCATCAACTTTTCTTTTCTTGGGTTTATCACTAATTATCTTCCTCACATCATATCTTTCTATCTCCTTACGTTTTTCTCTTATTTTCTTTTTGTCTTTTTTACTCGATTTCTCTTTCGGCGCTTCTTTTTCTCTGTAGCTTCTTTCTTTGGTGCCTTTCGATAATTTCTTCCAGGCTACAGGTGTCACTCGTTCTTCTAAAACGATTTCTCCTTCTTCCTTCGGACCATTTTCGACTTTTTCTTCAGTTCTTTCTTCTGCGGGGGTGTATTCGCAGTCTGAAATCGCTTCTAGACCTTCCAATCCAGCTGTTTTTTCTGATGTTTTATCTTCAAGTTCCCAATTCTTTTCGTAAGTGCTGATCTCCTCATCTGTTATATCGACCAGACCATCACGGTCGTCTTCACATCCGATTTCTAAGACATCATCATTTTCTTTTTCATTCAAACTGCTACTTTTACTCGTATTATTTTTATTTTCAGATTTATCTTCATTTAAGCTTTCTTGAGAACAATTCAATTCTTTGGGCTTCTCCGTTTTTTCTTCGGGCTCCTTCTGTTCTTCCTGGTCTGAATCTTCAGAAGGAGCGCGTGGCTTCAATAAAGGCCTTATGGGTAATAAAGTCATTCTGAATGGCTCTTTACCATTTTTAACGACCTTTTCTGTTTTTTCTTCTTTTTCACTCTCTTCTTCATCCATGATTTTTTCATAACTTTTTATAAGTTCAGATCTATTGTTTTCTGGGCATTCACCATCTTCAAGTTCCGAACCAGAATCTCTGGCCATTCCGGTGCTCACTTTTGAGTAGAGACTCCGATTTGGACATTCTGAACTTTCAGGTTCTGGCGATGCAGGTAGACATATTTCGTTTAAATCGACAACCATAGTCGCATCTCTGGGATCTTTCTTTTTCTTGCCTATAAAATGAGATTAATGAAAGGAGAGAAAAAAGAAAAATGTTTACCTGGCGAAGGAGGAGGAGATGTGGGAAGATCGGGGTCGTAAGTTTGCCTTTCGTCGTCAATGACCAGCATCGCCTCTTCAGGAGAACTTCCGCCTTGTTCTTCTTCCAACGCAAGCAACATCGCTGGAGGCTCAGGAGGTGGAAGTAATTTACAACTAAAAATAATATGTTTATTAAAACTTAAAAACAAACAGCTGATACCTAGGTGCTTCGATATCTGCGTAAAGATCGAAATCGTCATCTTCGCAGAGTTTCGATGGAGGCTGAGGAGGGGGCTGAAGCGGAGGTAAGCTATGCGTCTGATTTGTTTCCTGATTGCTTTCCTTCTTCGACTCTGATTGAGATTGATTATTATTTATGCTGCTCGACTCATTCGAATTTCCTCCAGCAGATTTCTTGACGGGGATAGACTTCTCATTTAAAACAGCCCTCACTTCCCCGGTGCTAAAGTATTTTTAAGTTTTATCCTTTTATAAAAAAAAAAACTACCTTGTCCCATAAATGACAGCGTTTGGATTATGCCATTTATTTTGTTCTTCTAAAATGGAGGAAACTATGTCGATAGGTGTTGAGCTAGAGGCGACGACAGGGATCGGCCTTTTTGGCCGGGAGTTAAATATTTGTGCTGCGAGCTGTTTCCGCCCTGCCATACCTCTGACGGAAGTTCTAGCTCTTCTCAAAACACCCAAACCGCCAGCCAAATCTCCTTCAGATTCATCCCCACCTTCGCATCTAAAAAAAGAATTTTTATCAAAAAACCAGGGTTCCCAAGTTGCTTACCCAGAGAAGTAGTCAAGCTGAGGTCTCGAACCGAATAAATCTAAAGAATTCGATACAGGAATAAACGTGTTCAGAGAATCGGCGACTTCGCGATTCGGCACTTTCGTCACTTTCGCTGCGTGGTTCTTCTTCAAAAAATTTTAAAACTTTTGTCTTTACTAAAAGAGATATTTACTTTTCGTTTTTGGCTCTTTTTGGTTTTCTTCCGTTTGCGACTATTTACAGCGACTTTGACTTCAATAGTGCTCCCTCCTTCCACAGTAATCAATTCAACTTTGTACTTAGTTCTTTTTCTAGTTCTTCTTCGCCTTCTCTGTACCGTCGGACGTGATGTAGAAGTGGACGGCTAAAATATATATAAGTTTTAAAAAAGTACTGGTTTGAAGAGCTTCCAACGAAAACTTCCTTAAAGAGAAGTATCTATATAGGAGGGGGAAGTATAACGGAATGGGATCCTTTTTTTTTTTTTTTTTTCGAAAAATTTTCCGGGTTTTCCTTTCCTTTATACTTCCCCGAGTATATGGGAGGGGAAGTATAACGGAGTGGGAAGTATATAAATAAAAGTATATAAAAATTTTCCGGGTTTTCCTTTCCTTTTTTTTTTAGAAAATTTTTCTAAGTTCTTTTTTTTGAAAATTTTTCTAAGTGTCAAGGTAGAAATAATGGGCTCTTTGGCCTAGGGATGTGCTTCTCGTAAAGGGTAGAAGTACGAAATTTCTCCCTACTAAAAAAATTAATTTTTAAAAAGTGGCAATTTTTTTACACCAAAAATTTTAAAAAATATAAGAGTAATTGGTGAAAATTTGGTGAAAATCGGATTAACGGTTCGGCCGCAGCGAATTTTTTAAAATTTCTCCACCATTTTTTCAAAATTCAAAAATCGCCCTCATTACATTCTTCTTCATCAGCTAAAGAAATTTGTGTGAAAATTTGGTGAAATCGGATGAAAACTGTGGCCGTAAAGTGTTCCGGAAAAAAATGCTACGGACGGCGTAACGGCCGGACGGCGTAACCACAGACAAAGTTGAGATCGGTAAAGATCAATATTCGATTTGACCCTCGGACCCCGGAAGACCCCTCCCCAAAAACCCGACGTGAGGGTATCACAATAACTTCTTTAAGGAAGTTAATTTAAAAGAAAATTTTAATTACCTGATTTACAGTGTTATTTTGATTAATGAGATCGTAAACCCGCTGAGCTCCTCTTGTCCTCGGATATTGAGAACGGGTGTTCAAACTGGGCATACGCCTCCTCAATCGATTCTGAAGAATGACCGCACCTTGAAGAATGTCCTGGACTTCATCATCCAATATTTCAAATCCCTGTTTTCAAAAAAATATTTCAGCCTTTTCCCACGTTTGTTAAGCAATGAAAATATGACATGCAATTATATTTTATTTAAATTAAAGTAGCGAGATATAAACTGACAGCCATTAATTCTCGACAGTTGGGGCAAAACCAGTCGCTCGTCGGGATGGAAGTCATCGGAGGATCCAGACAGTTCATGTGATATCCGTTATCACATCGGTCGCAGAGAAGCATCTCATGCTCTCTATCATGTTGACCACACAACTAAAATAAGATTGCAATCAGAAAAAACGAATACTACCAGGGGCTAGAAACCCAAAGGTCGAAGGCCTAACTTTTTTTCTGGTTAACTTTTTTACCTGACAGAAAGTAGTATCATCAGGTTCAAAATCGGCATTGTGATCTTGTGGGGGCGGAGTTTCGACTTGATCCCTTGATGTCGAACCTTCCGCATCTGTTGTGACGATCGCTGTAAACTTAACCCGGTCGATCGGGCATGTATTTGATGTCTATGAATCAAATTAATAATTAAAACATAAAAAATATTTTTATACCTTCGACCATGTTTTTAAGCATTCAGAATGAAACCAATGACTACAATTTGATGGCTGAGCTTTCGGAAAACGTAAAGATTTAAAACAGATGATACACCGCTCACAACAGTCATCCGAATTACTGCTATCCTGTATAAAAAGATTAAAATTTTAGCTCGTAATTTGACTATTTTACCTCAGAACTTTCGATGTTTTTAACCTCTTTGTTTTTAGGAGAGAAAGCGTTTTCAATTTCTGAATCAGTCAAACTTGAATCTATTTCTGAATCGACAATTACCTGTAAGACAGAATATTAAATTTGAATAATAAATATTTTGAATTTACATGGCACTTTTTACGAGTAGGTCGGCCAACATCGCTTCCGCTAGTCGATCCCGATTCTGACGGGCTGGTAACCCTGTATCGACGGACTCCGCGGCGCCGAGTTAAAATTACATCTTCGTGCGAACTTTCAGAATCGGATTCAGAGCTCACCACCTAAAGAAAAAAAAAGTTTTGAGGTTTTTTTATGGCGATTTTGGATATTTCTATGAAAGAAAAACGAAAAAATATTTACCGTTGTTTTAGCATTTCGCTTCCTTTTGAACAACGGGCTTGAATCAAGTTCTGGCTCACTCTGAAAAATAAAGATGATGTGTGATCTGCTCCTTTAAATAAAAGGAATACTTAAGACTTCCCGCCGTTTTTTCAAGGTACCTTAAGGAATGCTTGCAAATAAGGGCCTTAATTTCATAGAAAAAGCCCAAGTTAAGGAACGGAAAAGGGATGTTGAAGGTATCCTTTAGGTTAAGGAAAGAGAGTTTCAAGGAATGTTACAAACAAGGGCGTAAGTTATGGAACAGAAAAGGATGTTCAAGGTACCCTTTAGGTTAAGGAAAGGAGATTTCCAAGGAATGTAACAAATAAGGGCCTAGGTTAAGGAAGGAAAGAGCCAAAATCTCAAAGAAAAAGCCTAAGGAACGGAAAAGGATGTTGAAGGTATCCTTTGGGTTAAGGAAAGAAGAATTTCAAGGAATGTAACAAATAAGGGCCTAAGTTAAGGAACAGAAAAGGGATGTTCAAGGTATCCTTTAAGTTAAGGAGAATTTCAAGGAACGTTTACAAATCAAATCAAAAATTTATTTCAGGCTCAGTGAATTCACGGCCCATCAGTCACCAAAATTTTTCCTGCTGCACTGTACAGCTTTTTTAGCTTTCTGTCGCTATTTTATATTTTTACCCCCGATCACTTGATCATTGAAAATATAAAAATATTTAAAATTTAACAAAAGCGTGAAGTTAATAATTTTTTAGGTAAAAAAATACATAATTTGAAGGAGAAAGAAAACAAAATTAGAAAATTTTGAAAGAAAACATTTTAAAAAACGATTCATGACAGCTACAGAGAAATGAAAACTTTTGGGTAAAAATGAAAAATGCGAAAAGTGACAGAAGCCAAAGCTGTAAAAAGCCGACAGAAGGGACTTAAGAAATAGGGCGAGTTTGAGAGCTTACCATGATCGCGGAGAACTCTTCCGGTCGGCAAACACCATGGAATCACAAAAGAATATTTTCGAATACGTAGAATATTTAAATATTTATTACGAAAAAACAAACGGATTTTGACAGAAAACTTAGCGAAATCGGCATCCCACCGATTAATTTGGGATTTGAGTTAAAATGGCTTCCAGATTTTAGACCCGATCACCTTGATCGACAACAAGAATCCATTTATTTACTTCTTCGACTGATACGAAATTTTGAATTTAATTAAAATTCACAAATTTAAAGTTTTCCTCGTTTTTGTTTAATCAAATGTTTTAAACTTCCCTGATGGTTTTTTTAAAATGTCGATTAAAAAGGTGGGAAATTCAAAATGGTGAAAGCAGAACGGAAAGAGTAGGGGAGAAAAACGAACTTCTTCGCTTGCCCGAACGTTCCTGAGTCGGGTCAATGTTCGTTTTTTCTACCTGGATTAAATCAGCTTATTATTTTTCGTATTTCACGAAAAGTAGCCAAAAATAACGAGTTTACACCCTTATCCGGAACTGTATGGCGTCCGGATGATTTCCAATTTTTCAGAAAACAAAACAGAAAAAAAAATTTCCCTCCGTTATACTTCCCCTCCTTTATACTTCCCCCTCTGTTTTACTTCCCCTCCTTTATACTTCCCCCTCTGTTTTACTTCCCCATCTTTTATACTTTCCCTATGTTATACTTCCGATCCTTTATACTTTCCCATCCGTTATACTTCTGGTCCTTTATACTTTCCCCTCCGTTATACTTCCCCTCCGTTATACTTCCCCTCCTTTATACTTCCCCTCCCTTATACTTCCCCCTCTGTTTTACTTCCCCATCCTTTATACTTTCCCCTATGTTATACATACTTCCGATCCTTTATGCTTCCCCTCCTTTATACTTTCCCATCCGTTATACTTCCGGTCCTTTATACTTCCCCTCCCTTATACTTCCCCTCCTTTATACATCCCCTCCGTTATACTTCCCCTCCCTTATACTTCCCCATCCTTTATACTTTCCCCTATGTTATACTTCCGATCCTTTATGCTTCCCCTCCTTTATACTTTCCCATCCGTTATACTTCCGGTCCTTTATACTTCCCCTCCCTTATACTTCCCCCCTTTATACATCCCCTCCGTTATACTTCCCCTCCCTTATACTTCCCCCCTGTTTTACTTCCCCTCCTTTATACTTTCCCCTATGTTATACTTCCGATCCTTTATGCTTCCCCTCCTTTATACTTTCCCATCCGTTAAACTTCCGATCCTTTATGCTTCCCCTCCTTTATACTTTCCCATCCGTTAACTTCCGTCCTTTATACTTCCCCTCCTTATACTTCCCCCTCTGTTTTACTTCCCCATCCTTTATACTTTCCCCTATGTTATACTTCCGATCCTTTATGCTTCCCCTCCTTTATACTTTCCCATCCGTTATACTTCCGGTCCTTTATACTTCCCCTCCCTTATACTTCCCCCCCTTTATACTCCCCTCCGTTATACTTCCCCTCCCTTATACTTCCCCCTCTGTTTTACTTCCCCATCCTTTATACTTTCCCCTATGTTATACTTCCGATCCTTTATGCTTCCCCTCCTTTATACTTTCCCATCCGTTATACTTCCGGTCCTTTATACTTCCCCTCCCCTATACTTCCCTCCGTTATACTTACTCTCCCTAATACCTCCCCTCCGTTAAACTTCCTCCCTTATACCTCCCCCTCCTTTATACTTCCCCCTCCGTTATATTTCTATAACGGAAAACGGAGGTTATATTTACACTATAAAAGGTATAAATTTTAAGAAAATTTGGATTTAAATTAATTTTCTTAATATTATGGCTTTTGTGGCATTTCCCAATCGCAAATAAAACTAGGGCACCAACAGCTGTAATTATTTTAAAATAATTTCTTGTAAATTGTGAGGGAGAAAAAAAAAGTGGAAAAAAATGTCTTCAAAAATGAAGGTGGGAAAAGGATCGTTCTTAAGCGGTATTACAATACAAAGGATATCGTTATTAATGCGATGGTCAAATCTGGACTTGAGAACTTAATAACGAATGGTGTCACATTGCGTTATTGCCCGCAGAAAGTTCAGAATGCTCCTGCAGTCGCTCCTTCGGTATCTACAGCAAAGAAAGCAAAAGTTGTCCAGAAAGAAAAGGCGAAAACGGTCGCTCCGGAGAGAAAACTCAAATCCCTGATTACAAACTCTGCATTGATTCAGAAGTTGCAAGAAAGAAACAGAAAGAATTCAATCTCATCCTTTCGGAATTGTTCGAAATGGAAAAATCGATTAAAACAAGTAATTGAATCATTTAAAAAAGAAAACTGGTTATTGGGGCCAAATTGAATGATTAATGTTTTGAGCCACCGGTTAGCCAAAAGCAGTTTTTATAAAATATCTCGAAAACTATGAGGTTTAGCGAAAAACATAGTAAGTACAAAAATAATTAGAATTAAATTTTCAACAAAAAGTATTAAGCACATATCCTCGCTAAAGTGAACGGTTACTGAGTTATGAATGGTAAAAAAAATTCACATTTTGACATATCCAATAACTCCAAAACTATGGTATAAATTACAATTTTTAACAAAATCGTCAAATAGAAAAAAATTTTTCCTCGTTTTTTAGGACTTTCTGAAGATACTGCTGGTAAACTCGGACGTAGTCCATACTAGGCTCATTTTAAAGGTGATTCCTTTTTAGTGGTTCATAACTCAGAAACCGTTCACTTTATCAAGATAATGTTAGAAACACTTTTTGTTTTAAATTTAATGTAGATTATTTATGTACTAAGTACTTTTTGTGCTAAACCTCATAGTTTTTGAGATATTTGAGAAAAATTGATTATAATCGTATTTTGACACCTCAGGTTTCATTAAAAAAATATGGCGTTACCCGTAAATTGAAAGTTTTTAGCCTATTTTTTTGCAGATGAAAAATTGAAGATAATTTTCTTGACATTTGTTGATAAAGCAAACTATATCGTCGAATTTGATAAGAAAAAAACAATACGTTTGATATTTAGCCCAAAATACATAAATTAATGAAGCTTTTGGCACTTTTTTAGCCATTTTTGCAATAAATAGATTATAAATTTGCTCTTTTTTTATCTTCTCAAGACAATGGTTGGTTTTAAATTTAAATAAATCAAAGAGAAAGAAGAGTTGGTTAATAAATACGAAATAACTTCAAGGAAGGAAAAAGGTTCCTGAAGGAAGGATAATGGGACTTTTTAAAAAGAGCGCCAAAAAGCAAAATTCATCTGACATCTTCAAATTGATTTCTAAACAAAATATTGTTTTATGCATTAAAAAAAGTTTTATTTGTCCATAAAATTTATTATGTTCTTAAAAATGGTGGAAATTAGAAAAAATAATTTGGGTTGGTAAGACTTGATGTGGGTGAGTCAGAAATTTCGGCCATTCCGGAGTTAGACACCCGAAAGTTAACTCGTCGAGTGTGAAAGAAAGAAAAAATAAAGACTTTAAATTGTAGAAAAAAAATTGATTTCCCGATGATAGTTCGGTCGGTTTGATTATTTACGCGGGTCGGTGTGAATCGCGTGCCGCGTGGAATAACCGGAGGAAAAATGGGAGATTCGCTGGACTCCTCGGACCCTCCTCTCGAGGAACAGCCGGTCTCGATTACTGATCTCGGCGAATTTCTCAACTACCTGAAGGAAAATGTAAAACTCAATTTGTTGGGTGGAATCTCATCGCCGCCGGCGCTACGTCAGGCGCTTGAGGACACCGACAATTTGGACTGCATCAAACGGTTCCTCAACGACCCCCAAACGCCGACACTCGTCGTCCAAAAGACTTCAGCCAAAGGTATCGTCAAAACGGTTTTTCGCCGGGGCGGAACTCCACCCAGAAGCCGAAAAAATTTCATGCACGCAATTTGTCCGCTGCATGATCTTTTTTCACACGGGTCCCTTCCTGTGAAAATATGGAAAGAGTGGGAGTCTTTTATATTCAAAGCCTTATCTTACCTGAAATGGACTATTAGCATCCGTTTGCACTCTTCCTTATAAGAATAGCTCGTTTTAGTTAGACAACTTCAGGTGCAGAACAAATGCATTTCAATACACCAAAATTTTGGTGTGCAGAAATCTTCCAGAAATAAATTTTGGTGTGCAGTTATAGCCCAGAATGTCTCAGCAATATGGAAGAAGCCTTAGCCTGGGCTTTCTGTGTTTCTTCCCTCCCAGATGTGTCTTAAGTTAGACTATCTATCAAGGGTGCCTAATGCGGTTTTTGTCAAATATCTCAGAAACTACGAGGTTTAGCGCTAAATGTACTTACAACAAAACTAATCTGCATCAAATTTTCAACAAAAAGTATTAAGCACATAATCTTGCTAAAGTGAACGGTTGAGGAGTTAAGGGTCACCAAAAAGTGAAGTAGATGATTTTGATGTGCAGTTGAAGAATTCTCATAATGGAATTCTCGTAATATGACGAAAGCCTCAGCCTGGGCCCATACCGTTTATGTACGTTTTTTGCTATGGCATAACTTAGATTGCTGTTTGTCAATTGTAGGTTTTTGTCAAATATCTCAAAAACTATGAGGTTTAGAGTAAAAAGTATTAAGTACAAAAAAAATCTACATTAAATTTCCAATAAAAAGTATTTAGCTCTTAATTCTGCTGAAGTGAACGGTTTTGTGAAAATCGTAAGGATTTTGTCAAAATTTAGATTTTAAACCATATCTCCTAATTTATTTATTCTATGAAGAAATTTTGTAAGTTATTTTTTATAGGAAATTGCATAAAGATTAATTTTGTACTTAGCATTTATCTTGCTGGGATCAGCGGTTTTTGAGTTATTTGGAGGTTTCATATAAGAACAAAAACTTTTGATGGTCCATAACTCCGAAACCGTTCACTTCAGCTAGATTATGTACTGAACACTTTTTATTGGAAATTCAATGCAGATTATTTTTGTACTTAATATATTTGTGGTGAACCTCATATTTTTGAGATATTTGACCAAAAGTGATAAAAAAAGTTTTTTCGAACCTCAAGCTTTTACCACTTTGAAATACTTTTTTATTTTTGTTTTGAGCAAGGCTAATTCTTTATTTTATTAGGCTAGACAAAGGCCAATGTTCATTGTTCCGTAAAGGCTTTGCCCTTTATCATCATTCAACCTTTAATGTACATTTTTTGAAGATAAAAGTTGTGACCACTTTTTTAAATTTACGTTTTTTTAGATGATGATGGAGACCAAGGTGGAGATGGAGAAGATGATAAGGACCAAGTTACAATCAGTATTGCGAATTCCGTTCATTTTGGAAGTTCCAAAACATGCAGGTTTGTTTGAATTTATGATTAATAATGTTTAGTTTAATTGTTTTTTTCAGTTTGTTATTTATCAAGGTTGGACAAGTTATGGAAGCTGATAAATCGATTCAATCTCAGCTTCATAGAATTGAATTCTGCGAAGGTTCTGCGTATGAGAGCCTTCATTCGATTGTTAGCAAAGGAATGTCGCCGTTTTTCAAAAGTTATATCAAGGAGTCCGGGCGCGCGGATAGAGATGGGGACAAAATGGTCCCGTCGGTCGAGAAAAAGATTGACGAATTAGAAATGGGTTTACTTCATCTTCAGCAGAATATAGACATACCTGAAATCTCGTTAGCGGTACACCCCGTAGTCGCATCTGTGATAAAGAAGTGCCACGAAGAAGGAAGGAAGCCGAAAGTGTCCGATTTTGGAGACAAAGTCGATGACTCGACTTTTCTGAATCAGCTCCAAAACGGCGTCAACCGATGGATCAAAGAAATTCAAAAAGTCACCAAACTCGACCGCGATCCGTCTTCGGGAACCGCCCTTCAAGAAATCTCATTTTGGCTCAATTTAGAAAGAGCGCTCCACCGAATTCAAGAAAAACGTGAAAACATCGACGTTATATTAACTCTAGAAATTCTAAAGCATGGAAAACGTTTTCATGCTACAGTCAGTTTTGACAGTGATACCGGTTCGTATTTTTTGCTTCTTTTTGAGGCAATAAAAATGCAGTAGCTAATTTTTATTTCATCTTTTTAGGTTTAAAGACAGCTTTAAGTACAGTTAATGACTACAACCCATTGATGAAAGACTTCCCGATAAACGACTTATTATCTGCGACTGAACTAGACAGGATAAGACATGCAGTTCAACAGATATTTACCCATTTAAGAAAAATTCGTAATACGAAATACCCGATGGCTCGAGGATTACGATTGGTGGAAGCGATTTCTCGAGATTTGACGTCTCAGTTGCTCAAAGTCCTTGGGACTCGACGTCTCATGCATATTCCTTTTGACGAATTCGAAAAAGTGATGCAGCAATGCAGTCATGTATTTACAACCTGGGATGATGAATATGATAAACTTCAAGGACTTCTTCGGGATATTGTGAAGAAGAAAAGAGAAGAACAGATGAAGATTGTGTGGCGAGTGATGCCGTCGCACAAGAAGCTTCAGACAAGAATGGAGCACATGAGAAAGTTTAGACATCAGCATGAGCAGTTAAGGACTGTAATTGACCGAGTTTTACGTCCGGCTGCTCTCCAAACTCAAGAAGCCAACGGCATCGAAGGTAATGTCAAACCAGCGGACTTATCTCGTTGGACTCAAACGTCACCGCCATTGAAGAAGTTAACCTTGCGTACGAAAACGTCAAAGAAGTCGACTGCTTAGATATGTCTCGAGAAGGTGGCGAAGCTTGGGAAGCCGCCGTCGACAGATATGAAGAGAGAATCGACAAAGTCGAAACAAGAATCACAGCTCATTTAAGAGACCAACTAGGACAAGCGAAAAATGCCAACGAAATGTTCAGGTACATTTTACATTTTAGCTTACATCCGGGTTTCCCAAACCAAAATTTTGACTTCTGAAAATATGCAAAATGTTTCTGGTGAAAACTCCCAGTCTGCAGTCTAGCTAGCCAGAAATATGGCCAAACTCCTCGACATCCAGCCATTGGACTAATTCATTATTTTTCCTTTTTTTCAGAATTTTTTCAAGATTCAACGCCCTTTTTGTCCGTCAGCATATAAGAGGAGCCATTCGTGAATACCAGACTCAGCTTATCCAACGTGTCAAAGACGACATAGAAGCCCTTCATGGAAAATTTAAAGTAAACTGATAATTTTTTTGGATATATTTAAATTTTTTATTTAGGTCCAATATACCCAAAGTAAAGGGAATAGACAGAGCACGTTTAGAGACATCGCTCCAGTCAGCGGGTCCATCATTTGGGTGAAGCAAATCGATCGGCAACTTACGACTTATTTGAGAAGAGTAGAAGACGTTTTAGGTAAATTTGGGTTCAGGCAATATGGCTAAAGCCTCCTGGGACCCTCTAGTATAAAACTTTTATTTTTGTTTAAAGGAAAAGGATGGGAGAATCATATTGAAGGGCAGAAGTTAAAAGCCGACGGTGATAGCTTCCGATTGAAGCTGAACACCCAAGAAATCTTTGACGACTGGTCTAGAAATGTACAGCAAAGAAATTTGAGTGTCTGCGGACGAATTTTCGCCATTGAAAGCACTCGTTCTAGAACCGGAAGAGGAAACGTCCTCAAACTTAAAGTAAATCATGAAAACCCCCTTTTAATTTTTAAACCCTTTTTTTAGGTAAATTTTCATCCTGAAATCATCACTTTATACAAAGAAGTCAGAAATCTAAAAGCCCTCGGTTTTCGAGTTCCGCTGGCGATTGTCAACAAGGCTCATCAGGCCAATCAGCTTTACCCTTTCGCTGTCTCGCTCATTGAAAGTGTCCGAACTTACGAGCGAACACTAGAAAAGGTTCGATTTTTTCATTTTTTTTTCTTTTTATACAGAATGCAAAAAGTTTTTTATTTTTTTGGCTGATTTTATCAAGAATGTGTTCATTTGTGTATTCATAGAAGCTGGGCTATTCTCACATTTATGAATACGCTCAACTCTTCAAGTTTGAATATACAGTTTTCAGTTTAAAAAAAACTTTTTCTTTTTGTCGTTTTCTACTTAACTACAGCAAAAAATCGGAATTTTCTTACTTCTCTTTATTTTTAATTTGTGTTATTTTTATTAACTGTGACATTTTGATCACAGCTTATGAACAGGACAACGTCAATCCCTAGTACTCATCAAAAGGTAGTAGATTAGTAAATAAATTACTTCTGCAATGAATATCTTGTAAACGCTGTAATCCGACGGTTGCGCTTCTATGAAATTTGGAAAAAAAAAAACCGAAAAATTGTCTTTTTGGACCCTTTTTTTCACTATCTTTTGAATCCCCACTATCTTCTACCGTTTCTTCCCCGAATTTTCATTCTATCGCATTTTTCTAATTTTGTGTCTCAGGCCAAAATAGTTTGTATATTAAAAACTGAGAATGGCTTGCTGGTGAAGTCTAAAGCCATTTTGCCCATTCAGTAAATCATTCTGAGAAATGCTTGCAGATTTCAATGTTTCTTATCAAGCTTATTTATGTGTTTACTTAGTCTTGTTATTTTTATATCATTGTTCTTGAAATGGCTACCAAATTGGACATTATTGTGAGCCAGTTGCTTAATCATCAGCTAAACAGTGACTTAATCGTCAGCTAAACTTATTTTTCACCTCAACAGACTGAATCATCAACAGTTTTAATTCATCAGCTAAACAGTTGTTAAAGATTTTAAGCTAAAAAGGCGTCAGTTAAACAGTTCATCTGGCTGCCAAGCAGTCGTTGAATGTCAGTAAAACAGTCGTTAAAGCTAAACGCTGAATTTCCAATTTGGTAGCCCTGAAGGTAGTTTTGAAGTAAGTTAAAAATACAAGACTTGTGACTAAAAAGATGCCGATTCGACTACTGAAGAATGTGCATGGCGAGCATGTTTTGGTTTATAGGTGAAAACATGCATGAATTATGTGCTCCTTGGTCCATTGCTCTCATAATCGTTGTTTTTTCAGCTTGAGGATAAAGCGAGCATAATCCCTTTAGTGGCTGGATTGAGGAGAGAAATGCAGCAGTTAATCAACGAAGTATGTATTTTGGTTGCTCCAGTTTTTGTGTTTACACGTTTATTTTAGGGGATACAACTAGTCTGGGAAAGCTACAAGTTGGAGCAGTATGTTCATAAGTTTGCTGAAAATGTGTGCACTTTTCAAGAAAAAGTTGAGGAGCTGCTGGTCGTTGAAGAGCAACTTGATTTGGACGTCAGGTAAAATTTCTTCACATTAGGGATACGTTTCTACCTTCAACCCTGAACGGTCGGCCACTGCAGCCAACTGTTTTGCGGACGTTTTCCCTTCTTTTTTACTCTTTAATTACGTAAATATTTCAGGTCGATTGAAACATGCCCATATTCTGCGAACACATTTGCTGAAATATTGATCAAAGTGCAGCAAGCGATAGACAATTTGTCGCTGAAACAGTACAGCAATTTGGCCATCTGGGTCAACAGATTAGATCAAGCTGTAAGATTTTGGTTTTCTTTTTATGCTATTAATGATGGGTTTTAGGTTGAGAAAAATTTAAGCAATAGACTTCAAGCTGGTATTCAAGCTTGGACGGATGCTTTGGAAGGGAGGACCAATGGGATTGATTTGTCTATGGATACTGAAGTTCCGACAAAGCCGACTCATGCGTTGGGTGGTGATCCTTATGTTGGGGTTTTGACCCATGAAGTCAGAATTACAAATCAGATAATGTATTTGTATCCGAGCATTGAGGAAGCGAGATTTTTAATAATGCAGCAGCTCTTTTCATGGCAGGCTGTTGTCACTTGTCAAACTCGTCTTCTATCTTCACGTTATCACGTCGGCTTAGACAAATCAACATCTCCGACTTACAGAGATCTTCTAACCAAACTTCCTCTCGGTTGTCAACCTTTGCTTCAAGCGTACGACACAATCGACCGTAGGATTAAGGAAGTTTTCAATTACGTCAATGAATGGCTACGATATCAATCTTTATGGGATCTGCAATTCGATATGCTCTATTCAAGACTTAAAGAGGACATAACAATCTGGATGAGGTGCCTCAGCGACGTCAAAAAATCAAGAATGACCTTCGATACTTCAGAAATGAAAAAAGAATTTGGCCCAATCGTCATCGATTATGCCAAAGTCCAGAGTAAAGTCGCTCTCAAATATGATTCATTAGAAAAAGAAATTTTGGCGAAATTCGGCAGCCTTTTGGGCAACGATATGTCCTCCTTTCATACGCTGATTTCAAAATCGAGAAACGAACTTGAAAAACAATCGATTGAAGCCGCTTCTACTTCAGATGCTGTTTGCTTCATAACTTATGTGCAGTCTTTAAAACGAAATATGAAAGAATGGCAAAAACAAGTTGAAGTTTATAAAGATGGTCAACGAATTTTAGAAAGACATCGATTTCAGTTTCCCAATAACTGGCTTTATGTTGACCACGTTGAGGGTGAATGGAGTGCATTTAATGAAATCATCAAACGTAAAGATTTATCGATTCAAGCCCAAGTTGTTAGTCTTCAGCAAAAAATGGTCGCAGAAGATAAAGCGGTGGAAGGAAGAACAAACGATCTTTTGGCCGACTGGGAACATTCTAAACCTGTAGAAGGTAGATTAAGACCGGATGAAGCATTGATACAGCTACAAGATTTTGAAACTAAGTTTTCACGTTAAAAGAAGAAAGAGACAACGTCGCCAAAGCCAAAGAAGCTCTTGAACTCCAATATACAGGGACAAGCTCTGCTACCGAAGAAAGGGTCATCGTCATGTTCGAAGAGATGCAGGACCTACGTGAAGTTTGGAGCGAACTGTCCAAAATATGGACACAGATCGACGAAATGCGTGAGAAACCGTGGCTGTCCGTTCAGCCCAGAAAACTTCGCAGCAATTAGATACGTTGAGTCAACAACTTAAAGAATTGCCTGCACGAGTTAGACAGTATTCAAGCTACGAATATGTCAAAAAGCTTCTTCATGGTTATACTAGGGTCAACATGCTTATCGTTGAATTAAAAAGTGACGCTTTGAAGGAAAGACATTGGAGGCAACTTATGCGGAAGCTGAGAGTCAACTGGGTCCTTTCTGAGGTTTCTTTAGGCCAAGTTTGGGACGTTGATCTCCAGTCGAATGAAAGTGTCGTCAAAGATATCATTTTGACCGCGCAAGGTGAAATGGCGCTTGAAGAATTTTTACGACAAGTCAGAGAATCTTGGCTCAACTACGCCTTAGATTTGGTCAACTATCAAAACAAATGCCGTCTCATCAGAGGTTGGGATGAGCTCTTCACAAAAGTCAAAGAACACATCAACTCCGTGGCTGCCATGAAGCTTTCTCCTTACTACAAAGTATTCGAAGAAGATGCCATTACTTGGGAAGAAAAATTGAACAGAATAAACGCTTTATTTGACGTTTGGATTGACGTTCAAAGAAGATGGGTCTACTTAGAAGGAATCTTTTCAGGGAGTGCCGATATCAAGACTCTCCTTCCCATTGAAACATCACGTTTTCACAACATAAGGTAAAATAATTCAACAGAATTTGGTCTAAATCGTCTTTTCAGTTCTGATTTCCTCGGCTTGATGAAGAAAGTGGCCAAATCTCCATGGTGATGGACGTCTTAAACATTCAGGGTGTCCAAAGATCTCTGGAACGTTTGGCCGACCATTTAGAAAAGATTCAGAAGGCGTTGGGAGAATATTTAGAAAGAGAGAGGATGTCATTTCCTAGGTAAATTTCTTTTATATGCGCCATTTATTAAAAATGTTTTTAGATTTTATTTTGTCGGGGATGAAGATCTTCTGGAGATTATAGGAAACTCAAAGAATATACCACGTCTTCAAAAACATTTTAAAAAAATGTTTGCTGGAGTAGCAGCCATTTTGCTGAATGAAGATAATACGGTCATAACAGGAATAGCATCTAGAGAAGGAGAAGAAGTGATTTTCAATAATCCAGTTTCAACGGTTGACTTTCCCAAAATAAACGAATGGCTTACTCATGTTGAAAAAGAAATGAGACTTACGTTGGCGTCTTGTCTAACCAAAGCTGTGGCGCATATCAGGACTTTTAAGGAAATCGAACCGAAAACTTATACAGAATGGTGCGATAATTATCAAGCACAAGTTGTGGTTTTGGCGGCGCAGATTTTATGGTCGGAAGACGTCGAAGCCGCTTTGAATTCCGGCGGTGGTTCTGGTCTTGATAAAGTGTTGAAACAAGTTGAAAATACTTTGACCGTCCTCGCTGATTGTGTTCTGCAGAAACAGCCTCCTTTACGAAGAAGAAAATTCGAAGCTTTGGTTTGTTCTTTTGCTGAAAAGCTTACATTTTTAACATTTTATTTTTAGATTAATGAATTTGTCCATAAAAGGACGATAACGAGAAATTTGATTCAGTATAAAGTGACGTCGCCGAAAGCATTCGAATGGCTTTCGCAGATGAGGTTTTACCTCGACCCAACTCAAAAGGATGCTTTGTACCAGCTTTCGGTCCAGATGGCCAATGCCAAATTTCACTACGGATTCGAATATTTGGGTGTTCAGGACAGACTAGTTCAGACTCCTTTGACAGATCGATGTTACCTTACGATGACCCAAGCTTTGGAAGCAAGGCTTGGAGGTTCTCCGTTCGGACCAGCAGGCACAGGAAAGACCGAATCAGTCAAAGCACTGGGACATCAGCTGGGACGTTTCGTCCTTGTTTTCAACTGCGACGAAACCTTCGATTTTCAAGCCATGGGCAGAATTTTCGTCGGTCTTTGTCAAGTCGGAGCTTGGGGATGTTTCGACGAATTTAACCGTTTGGAAGAAAGAATGCTTTCTGCGGTTTCTCAACAAATCCAAACCATCCAAGAAGCGCTTAAATCGCAAATGGATTCTACCTCCAAAGACTCAAGTATGATCCTCAATTTAATTTTATGTCTAAACTTAATTTTTTAGCGCTCTGCGTCGAACTTGTTGGAAAGCAAGTCAAAGTTTCTCCAGATATGGCGATTTTCATAACCATGAATCCTGGATATGCCGGAAGATCGAATCTCCCTGATAATTTAAAGAAGCTGTTCAGGTCGCTTGCTATGACCAAACCCGACCGTCAGCTTATTGCCGAAGTCATGCTTTTCTCTCAAGGTTTTCGCTCTGCAGAAAAACTCGCTTCAAAAATCGTACCATTTTTCAAGTAAATCAGCTTCCTTATTTAAAGCAAAATTAATCCTTTTATCAGATTATGCGATGAGCAGTTGTCGAACCAATCGCATTACGATTTCGGCCTGAGGGCTCTCAAATCCGTTTTGGTTTCTGCGGGTAACGTCAAACGTGATCGCATCCAAAGAATAAAAGAGAGAAAAGAAGGTGCCGGAGAGTCAAGACTTGATGAAACATCCATCGCTGAAAACCTACCCGAACAAGAAGTAAGAATAGCCAATCTAAGAAATCACTGATACATCAAAATTTCAGATTCTCATTCAATCAGTTTGTGAAACCATGGTTCCAAAATTAGTCGCAGAGGACATCCCTTTGCTCTTCTCTTTATTAAACGACGTTTTCCCTCAAGTTCAGTACACCAGAGCCGAAATGACAAGTAAGAAATTTCTCAATTCTCCTTATTTTTATTTATTCTTTTTATAGAGCTGAAAGAAGAATTGAGAAAAGTCTGTCAAGAAGAATACCTTGTCTGCGGCGAAGGGGATGAACAAGGAGGCCCCTGGATGGAAAAGGTAATTTTTTTACTTAAATAATTGTTTTATTTTTAAAAAATTGTTATTAAAAATGTAAACTTTTCAAGCAATACCATGGAGAAACATGGATAGAGAAGGTATTAGGAATGCGGTTTTTTTTGTAGACGTGGCATGATATCTTGGTTTTGCTTTTTTTTAAATTATAAATTTTTTTTCAGGTGTTGCAATTGTACCAAATATCGAATCTCAACCATGGTTTGATGATGGTTGGACCATCAGGATCTGGAAAGTCTTCAGCGTGGCGAGTTCTTCTTAAGGCGCTTGAAAGATTCGAAGGAGTAGAAGGAGTTTCGCATGTTATCGATCCAAAAGCGATGTCCAAAGAATCTCTTTATGGAGTTCTAGATCCGAATACGAGAGAATGGACTGACGGATTATTTACGCACATATTACGAAAAATTATTGATAATGTGCGTGGTGAAATAAATAAAAGACAATGGATCATTTTTGATGGAGATGTCGACCCTGAATGGGTTGAAAATTTAAATTCCGTACTTGATGACAACAAATTGCTTACGCTTCCCAACGGTGAACGTCTATCATTACCACCGAATGTCCGCGTCATGTTTGAAGTTCAAGATCTTAAATATGCCACATTGGCCACAGTTTCGCGGTGTGGTATGGTCTGGTTTTCTGAAGACGTTCTCTCCACTGAAATGATTTTTGAAAATTATCTTCTCCGCTTGAGGAATATTCCGTTGGAAGAAGCCGATGATGATTCGCTCGGTTTCGCTCCTAAGAAGATGCAGGCTGAGAAAGAAGAAGGAATTTCTCCAGCTATGCAAGTTCAGAACGACATTGCAAATATTTTCCAGTCTTACTTCGCTCCAGACGGTCTGGTCGTTAAGTGCCTTGAATATGCAGTAACTCAAGAACATATTATGGATTTGACTAGATTAAGAGCATTGGGATCATTATTTTCTATGCTGAACTACGGCGTAAGAAGCGTCATTCAATATAACCAAACTCATATCGATTTCCCTCTTCCGGCTGACCAACTGGACAAATACATTCCCAAAGTTTTGGTCTATTCATTACTCTGGAGTTTCGCTGGTGATGCTAAACTTAAAGTCAGAAGCGATCTTGGAGACTTTATACGATCTGTCACGACGATACCTTTGCCTCCTCAAAATCCGAACTCTCCTATTATTGACTATGAAGTCACTATATTTGGTGAATGGAGCGCATGGTCGACGAAAGTTCCACAAATTGAAGTCGAAATTCACAAAGTTGCCGCTCCTGATGTTGTCGTTCCAACTTTAGATACCGTACGTCATGAATCTCTTTTGTACACTTGGCTTGCTGAACATAAACCTTTAGGTAAGTTAAGTTTTTATTGTAGATACATAAAATAATTTTATTTCAGTGTTATGCGGCCCTCCGGTTCTGGAAAGACGATGACTTTATTCTCAGCTTTGAGGGCTTTGCCAGATATGGAAGTCGTCGGGCTTAATTTTTCGTCTGCCACAACCCCGGAACTTCTTATAAAAACTTTCGATCATTACTGCGAATATAGAAAGACGCCGAACGGTGTTGTTTTGTCGCCGGTCCAGCTTGGGAAGTGGCTGGTGTTGTTCTGCGATGAAATCAATCTTCCTGATATGGATTCGTATGGGACTCAAAGGGTTATTTCGTTTCTACGTCAGCTTGTTGAACAGCGAGGTTTCTACAGGACGACAGATCAAGCTTGGGTTTCGCTGGAAAGAATACAATTTGTAGGCGCCTGTAATCCTCCTACGGATCCTGGCCGGAAGCCTCTTTCACACCGTTTTCTACGACATGTACCTGTCATCTATGTCGACTACCCTGGTGAAACGTCGTTGAAGCAGATCTACGGAACATTCAGCCGTGCCATGCTTAGGTTGGTACCTTCGCTTAGAGGATACGCTGAACCGCTTACCAATGCCATGGTCGAATTTTATTTGTCATCACAAGAACATTTTACTCAAGATATGCAACCTCATTATGTCTATTCACCTCGTGAGATGACCAGATGGGTAAGAGGTATATGTGAAGCGATGAGGCCACTTGAAAGCCTCAGTGTTGAAGGATTGGTGAGATTATGGGCTCATGAAGCATTACGTCTTTTCCAAGATAGACTTGTCGATGCTAGTGAAAGAGTTTGGACGAATGAAAACATCGATAAAGTCGCCATCAAGCATTTTCCAACTGTCGATCAAAAAGAAGCGTTGGGAAGACCAATTTTGTATTCAAATTGGCTCTCCAAGGATTATGTTCCTGTCGACCGAGATGAACTTCGTGACTACGTTAAAGCTCGACTGAAGGTTTTCTACGATGAAGAACTTGACGTCCCGCTTGTCCTTTTTGATGAAGTTCTTGAACACGTTCTACGAATCGACAGAATATTCAGACAACCTCAAGGACATCTTTTGCTTATCGGTGTCTCCGGAGCTGGAAAAACGACTCTTTCACGTTTCGTCGCTTTCATGAATGGCCTTCAGTTTTTCAAATACGTGTACACAATAAATACACCAGCGATGACTTTGATGAAGATTTACGAGCAGTTCTGCGCCGATCGGGATGTAAAAATGAAAAAATCGCTTTCATTTGGATGAAAGTAATGTTTTAGAATCTGGATTTTTAGAAAGAATGAATACTCTATTGGCCAACGGTGAAGTTCCTGGGCTTTTTGAAGGTGATGAATACAGCACGTTGATGACACAGTGTAAAGAAGGTGCGCAGAGAGAAGGCCTTATGTTGGATTCAAATGAAGAACTCTATAAATGGTTCACTGGTCAAGTTATGAAGAACCTTCATGTTGTGTTTACTATGAATCCGTCATCTGAAGGGCTCAAAGATCGTGCAGCGACAAGTCCTGCTTTGTTTAACCGTTGCGTTTTGAACTGGTTCGGCGATTGGTCGGATGGAGCGCTTTATCAAGTGGGAAGGGAGTTCACCAATCAGTTAGATTTAGACGGAAACGCCAAATGGAAAGCACCCGATTTCTTCCCTGTTGTCTATTCAGGCCTTTCGCCTACACCAACTTACAGAGAGGCATGCATCAACGCATGCGTTTACGTCCATCAGACGCTTCACCGCGCCAATTCTCGTCTTGTCAAACGTGGCGCACGAACGATGGCAATAACACCACGTCACTACTTAGACTTCATAAACCACTTTGTCAAACTATATCGTGAAAAATGTTCCGAGCTTGAAGAACAACAAGTACATTTGAACGTCGGTTTAGGAAAGATCGCCGAAACCGTGGAACAAGTTGAAGAAATGCAGAAATCACTAGCAGTAAAAACTCAAGATCTGAAAGCCAAAAACGATGCTGCCAACGCCAAACTGAGCCAGATGGCCAAAGATCAGCAAGAGGCTGAAAAGAAAAAAGTTCAATCTCAAGAAATCCAATCGCAAATTGAAAAACAGACTTTGCTCATTGCTCAGAAAAGAGAAGGCGTCATGGCCGATCTGGCGCAAGTCGAACCTGCCGTTATTGACGCTCAACAAGGTATCAAATCTATCATCTTATTTTTTGATATTAATTTAATTTGTAGCTGTCAAGGAGATCAAAAAACAGCAGTTAGTCGAAGTCAGATCAATGGCCAACCCTCCAGCAGTCGTCAAATTGGCCTTGGAATCAATTTGTCTCCTCCTTGGAGAAAATGCTACAGACTGGAAGAGTATCCGTGCTGTCGTCATGAGAGACAATTTCATCAACTCCATCGTTAATAACTTCAGCACAGAAAATATATCGTAAGTACTCATTTTACATTCAAAAAACTTTATTTGATCTTTGTTTTAGTGATGAAGTAAGAGAAAAAATGCATTCAAGATATTTGAGCAATCCTGACTATACTTTTGAGAAAGTAAACAGAGCCTCAATGGCTTGTGGCCCGATGGTAAAATGGGCGGTCGCTCAAATCAGCTACGCTGACATGTTAAAGAAAGTTGAGCCACTCCGTGAGGAGTTGAGAAGTCTCGAAAATCAATCGGGAGAGAACCAAATGAAAGGACGTGAAACTCAAAAACTTATTGAACAACTAGAAAAGAGTATAGCAGCTTACAAAATAGAATATGCGCAGCTCATTCAGGAAGGGTTGGCAATCAAACAAGATTTAGATAACGTCCAAGCTAAAGTAGATAGATCGAGAGCATTGCTTAAATCGCTCGGTATCGAACGTGAAAGATGGGAAATGACCAGCGAAACGTTCAAATCTCAAATGGCGACCATCATCGGCGATGTTTTGCTTTCCTCTGCTTATCTAGCATACGCTGGATATTTGACCAACATGTAAGCGCAGAATAAATCCCTCTTTTCTTTATTAATTTTATATTTTTAGTACCGTCACAACTTATTAAGCACATGGACAGAACATCTGACAAGCGCTGGAATATTATTTAGGCCTGAAATCGCTCTTACGGAATATCTTTCCAACCCAGATGAGCGACTCAGGTGGCAAGAAAATGCACTTCCGACTGATGATTTATGTACTGAAAACGCCATTATGCTCAAAGTAAGTTTAAAAAGTCAATCTTCAAAATTTCATTTTCTTTTCAGCGTTCAACAGATATCCGTTGATCATCGATCCTTCTGGTCAGGCGACCGAATTTATCATGAAGGAATATCGCGATAAAATCACCAAAACAAGCTTTTTGGACGATTCATTCAGAAAAAATTTGGAAAGCGCTTTACGTTTTGGAAATCCTTTGCTTGTGCAGGTAATTATCAATTATTGAATGTCGTAAAAGTGCTTAATTTTATATTTTAGGATGTTGAAAACTACGATCCAATATTAAATCCTGTTTTGAACCGAGAAGTGAGAAGGACGAGTGGGCGAGTTTTGATTACGTTGGGAGATCAAGATATCGATTTGTCGCCATCTTTTGTTATCTTTTTGTCGACACGTGACCCGACGGTAGAATTCCCGCCTGATATTTGTTCTCGGGTCACATTTGTCAACTTCACCGTGACTAGATCTTCACTTCAGAGCCAATGTCTGAACCAAGTGCTGAAAGCAGAAAGGCCGGACATTGATGAAAAACGTTCAGATTTGCTCAAACTCCAAGGAGAGTTCCATTTACGTCTTCGCCAGTTGGAAAAATCGCTTCTGCAAGCACTTAATGAAGCCAAAGGGAAAATCCTGGATGACGACTCGGTCATAACAACGCTAGAAAAGCTAAAAGAAGAAGCTGCGGATATCAGCAAAAAGGTCGAAGAAACCGACCGCGTCATCGCTGAAATTGAAACAGTTTCCCAGCAGTACAAACCGCTTTCTCAAGCATGCAGCAACATGTACTTCACCATGGATAGTCTCAACCAAATACATTTCTTGTACCAATACAGCCTCAAGTTCTTCCTCGATATCTTCAACGCCGTTTTATTCAGCAACCCGAATCTTGACGGTCTGACTGACCACAATGCCAGATTAGGCGTCATCACCAAGCAACTTTTCTCTGTTAGTTTCTCTGCTTTTATTTATATTTTTATTGATTTTTTTTTGTAGGTTTGTTTTGAGCGAGTGGCTAGAGGAATGCTCCACACAGACAGGCTAACGTTGGCCATCTTGCTCTGCAGGATTAACTTAAAAGGACTTCCATCTGAGGATCCTTTGGATTCTGAATTTCATTATTTCCTGAGTGCCAAAGAAGGAGTCATAGCTTCTAATGAGCAGCCGATTGAAGGCCTTTCTTCCGAACAAATGGAATCTATGGTCAAACTAGCCTCGAGGCTTCAAACGTTTAAAGACTTATTGAAAAAAGTGCGAGAAATGCCTGAATTTGTGGCATGGTCGCAGCAAGGTACACCTGAAGTTTGTGTGCCGACTTTATGGCACGAAGATAAACCGTTATCTCCGATAGCGACTTCGATGAATCGGCTTCTTCTTATTCAGGTATGTTTGTTGATTCTTTGAGGATTTTGACGTAATATTTTTTAGGCGGTGAGGCCGGATAGAGTGGTCGCTGCAGGACATTTGTTCGTCTCGTCCGTTTTGGGCGAAGGCTTTATGCAGTCTGCAGAGCGTGAGCCTGATTTGGGATACATAACGGAAAAAGAGCTGAGCTGCAACGTTCCAGCTTTGCTCTGCTCTGTCACTGGATTCGATGCCACTTCCAGAGTCGACGATATGGCTGCTGAACTTGGAAAGCAGATCAACAGCATCGCCATCGGTTCCGCAGAAGGCTTTAGCCAAGCGGATTCCGTCATCAATACTGCTGTCCGATCCGGACGTTGGGTTCTGCTCAAAAACGTTCATCTCGCTCCTCAGTGGCTTGTACAGCTTGAGAAAAAGTTACATTCATTACAGCCTCATAAGAATTTCCGGCTGTTCCTTACTATGGAAATCAATCAGAAAGTCCCTGTTAATTTATTGAGAGCTGGGCGCATCTTTGTGTTTGAACCACCACCAGGAATCAGAGCGAACCTTTTGAGAACCTTCAGCACTGTTCCTGCATCAAGAATGATGAAAGCACCCAGCGAAAGAGCAAGACTGTATTTCCTTCTCGCTTGGTTCAATGCTATTGTCCAGGAACGTCTTCGCTACGTTCCTCTCGGTTGGGCCAAACATTATGATTCAACGAGTCAGATTTAAGGGTCGCATGTGATACATTGGACACTTGGATTGATGCTTCTTCAGCTGGAAGGACCCAACTTGCACCCGAGAAAGTCCCCTGGGACGCTTTAGTCACTCTTTTATCCCAGTGCATTTACGGTGGTAAAATTGACAACGATTTCGACCAAAGACTTCTATCTTCATTTTTGTCCAAATTATTCACACCAAAGAGCTTCGAATCGGATTTCGCACTTGTGGCAAATGTGGACGGTGTCGCTGGAGCTCCAGGTGGACATCGACATATAACAATGCCTGATGGAACAAGAAGAGACCATTCTTATCATGGATTGAATCACTCTCGGATAGACAGACGCCATCTTGGCTTGGGCTTCCAAATAATGCGGAGAAAGTTTTATTGACCAACAGAGGTACCGATCTGGTCATCAAACTTCTTAAGATGCAACAGCTGGAAGATGAAGATGAACTAGCATACAATGAAGAAGGCCAAAACAGCCTGACTAAAAACAGCATCGGAGAATCTCCTAGCAGCATAACCCGACCATCCGATGGCCGACCTGCTTGGATGAGAACACTCTACAACTCTGCCACAACTTGGCTACAGCTCCTACCTAGAAATCTTCCAGTAAACCATCTTCCATCTTCCATCAAAATTTTAATTTAAATTTTTCAGACACTTAAGAGAACTGTTGAAAACATCAAGGATCCCTATACAGATATTTTGAAAGAGAAGTCAACGCCGGAGCTAAATTACTGCGGGATGTTATTCATGATTTGACTGATGTCGTAGCAATTTGTCAGGTTTGTTCATTTTAAAGCAAAAAGTATAATCTAAAATGTTGCTTTTAGGGAGAAAAGAAGCAGACGAATTATCACCGTGCGATGCTTAGCGATCTTGTCCGCGGTATACTGCCAAGTTCGTGGAGAAGATATACTGTACCTAGAGGCTGCACTGTGATCCAATGGGTGACTGATTTCAGCCAAAGGGTTAAACAGTTAGATCATATATCGCAGCTTGCGTCTCAAAAAGGTCCTTCGGAAATCAAAAATGTCCCTGTTTGGCTTGGTGGTTTGATGAATCCGGAAGCATATGTGACTGCCACTCGTCAATGTATCGCTCAAGCGAACAGTTGGTCACTGGAAGAGTTAGTTCTTGAAGTGACCATCCCCGACCAGCAGCAGACACCAGTCACTGATCGATGCAGCTTCCCTGTTATTGGTAAATAAATAAAATAACATTTTAAAAGTTATTATTTCGTTTTTAGGATTGAAACTTCAAGGAGCTCAATGCAGAAACAACCAACTTCTTCTTACTTCGACCATAATGATGGATCTTCCAACAACGCTTTTAAGATGGCAAAGGTAGTTTTTCAAAGAGATTTAGACGTGTTCTCTCGGTTTTTCAGCCCCAGAAACCTCTATTTTACTAAAAATTACAATTTTTTTCCGTAGATCTGGCGGAGACATCAACACTGGTAAACTCTCTCCCAGTTTACCTGAATTCCACTCGCTGCGAACTTCTTTTCACCGTAGATCTAAACATAGCGCCCGGCCAAGACGCCCACAGCTTCTACGAGCGAGGAGTAGCGCTCTTAACATCGACAGCACTCAACTAAAAATTTTTTTGTTTTTCTTGTTTTTTTAGAAAAGACATCAAGTCTCTAATTTAGCCTTTGAGCTTATGTTATTGTGATGCGCAGTGTATATATAATTTCAATTATCGCTCATTTTTTATTAGCGCTTATTTCCATACTCAAAAATCAAAACTCATTTGTGCAATTTAATTTATTCCAAGTGATGTTGCGCACACTTATTTATTTATAATGTATAAATTCCTTTCGGGATTGAGCATTTATCGGTTTTCGACTTTTCTGTTAATTTATAATAAGGGATGCCATTGTTTTATTAATAGGTATTGTTATTTTTATATTTAAAAAAAGGAAATTGTGATTTTTTTCTCTTTTGAATAGCCAAAATATTCTAATCCATAATTATTTGGGGAGACATGAGATTAATTAAAAAATATAAACACGGATTAACAATTTGTGATGTAGTTAAAAAACGGGAGGTCTTAAAAAAATGTGTTGTACTATTAAAGCCTTTAAATAAAATACTTAATTTATCATTTTATTCTATTTTCCCTCAAAGAATCGGTAATACAGCTTTGCCGTACCGTTCTCAAGGAATCTTCAATTTCTAGAGTGTGCCACCGTTGCCCTGTAAGTTTCAAGTCTTTCCTGCATTTCTAACCTCAATTCTCGTCCTTGTTTTAACCAATAGAAAAAGACATTTAATCTTGAAAATAAATTTAATTGGCTTTTAAAAATTTTTGT
>JACGAQ010001162.1:0-68803 GCA_014119065.1 Orius insidiosus | reverse complement strand
GCTACAGCGTCTTTTGTAGTTGAGCATCAAAAAGAAAAATGGCCGCTAGCGACGACATCTCGTGATGAAGAACGCGAAGACGCCTGAATTTGTGATAGTTGAATCCCCGAACAAAAAGAGGTGGAATTTAAAAAAAAATGAGTCTCTTAGGTCGATTTTACGGATTTTAGCGCTAAAAACGCTAAAGTTTGACTTTTTTTAAAGTTGTCAAAAATGGTCTTATGACTAGTCAAATCGACTTGAAATTTTGCGTAGATTACGAATCTGAAATAAAAAATAGGGGTTCTCAATTGAAATAACGAAAAGGTTCTGTTGGGGGCATCCTGTATATCCAAATGCATTTCAAAACTACACCAACAAAGTCTTTGATTTAAATTAGGGGGGTTTTACACTTTTTTTCATAAAACCACTTTTTTAACCCTTTCCCAGACGTTATGCCATGTGTATCCGGACACCCATATACATATATATTTATTCAGATAAGCACGATAGAAGCCGCAATTTTCATTTGAGGTTAACGAAATTGGTCATTAGCGCTTTTTCCTCAATAGCTCTGACCAGTTCGTTAATGGCTGAAATCGGACGACGGGTTCTGGTACTTGCTTAGGGCCTGAACTGCATAATCCACAATATCTTGTACTTTGAGGTTCCAATCACGATTCGACTTCAATATTTTATTGCGTGGAAAGCAAAGAAGGGTTGAGGGTAGATTTGAAACAGCTGGATGCAATAGAATTGATTCGCATGGGACGTCACGATATTTGAATTTGACCGGGAAATGTTAAAATTCAAAAATAACGTATGATAAGTCGTTATTTAAATGAGGACTCCCATTTTTGGCTAAACATCATGCTAAATCTCTCTTTTTCAGCCCAACATTCTTTAATCTTTCATAGTAATATACCAATATGTTCGACTATTAATTTAATTTGATGATATTGTTGTCAATTTTCGTTGTTAATAATGGGTAAATAGCGCGGTTTTTTGACATTTTAACTTTCTTAATGAAGTTATTGTTTTACCCTCCAGTATTTTTAAGTAACTATACCGATCTCAACTTGGTTGGCTGCTCAGTCTGGCCAGCCGTACTCGAACATCGCTCTTTTAAAAAAGGAATTTATTTTTTGCTAAGTCTGATAATTATTTTTATTATTTATAAAAAATTTTAACTGCTATGTGTTTCAAATAGATATGTGGCAAGCTAAAGAGGAACGGAAGTTCCGTTCGAAACATCCAAATAAAAAAAAAGTCAATAAACCAGTGCTATTAATACATTATTCTAAAAAGACTATCAATTAATACTATTGTCTCGAAATGCTTACCAATACATTCGGTCGGGCGAAGGGTGGCGGCGGCGGGCTGCGGAATTCCTCAACCGATCCCGTCAACGAGAGCATCGAACCGTAAGCAGTATCCTCCGACAGCATAGAAATATCTCTTCAGACTCCTGCGTTATGTCCAACTCGTCGTCGGCCATCTCTGCCTCATAAATTTCTTCTTCACCGAGTCTCTCCATTTTTAAGTTGAAATAAAATTGTTTACGAAAAAAGCGAGATGTCGGCGGTTCGGTTACTTCTAGGAAAGTGACTAGTGGGAAAACGAAGCCCTTCGTATTTATAGAAAAATCCCAAATCGCAGGTATGAAGGGTCGTTGTTGAAACGGACGTCGCCATTTTTTTTTATTTATTCCGTTTAAAAATTGAATGGCTAACTAAACCAATTTTTTTTATTTCATTAATAAAAAGTACATAATAAATTAAGACAACCGTGAAAATTTCGTGAAAATCGGTTCATTTTTCCGAGATATTCGCGGTTGAAAATGAGAGGGGGAAATTTGATTAGAAACTAGCTTCAAGCCGTTTTCAGCGAGTGACGTCACAATATTCATGATTCAAAGCGGGAGTGTATACGAAGAGCTTTTTTATTCTTTAAAAAACGAGTATATTTTGATTAAAAGCTACGACAGTTTATTTCAATGGCTTATTGTATAGTCAAATTATTGTATAGTCCCTTTTTGCAAAAACACATCCAGAAATTCCGAAAAATTATTTTTTCTCTTCCGAAAGATGCAAAAAGAGGCCGCTTCGAGCCATCCGAAGAAATTATCGGACATATGTATGAAATCTTCAGTGTTCGTATGTGAAGATCACTTTAATGTGAGTTTTTTTTCTTAAATAGCATGATATACAGGGTGTCCGGAAACACATGGCATACGTCTGGGAGAGGGTTAAAAGGTTTTATGGAAAAAAAAAGTTAAATGTATAACCCCCCCCCCTCCCCATCAATTAATTTAAATCATAGAATTTGATGGTATAGTTAAAATGCGTTTGGATATACAGATGACCCCCAACAGAACCTAACTTCGTTATTTCAATTGAGAACACCTATTTTTTGGTTATTATTATCAAGGATGCTCCTTTCGGAAATAATTGATTCTTCAGTCAAGCTTTCGGATATTTTATTGCCATCATCAGGACCTATGTACAGACTTACATTAAATTTTGATTTTGTGAAAAATTATTATACATACCTTTAAAATGATTTAAATTTTACAAATATGTATAATAAAAGTTGAAATAACATAAGAAGGTGAAGCTTCATTTCTGACGTACATAGGTCCTGATGATGGCAATACAATAGCCGAAAGCTTGACTGAAGAATCAATTTATTCCCGAAAGGACCATCCCTTGATAAAAATAACCAAAATTCAAAATTGGGCCTTATTAAAAATTAACGCATATTTTTTATTTCAGATTCGTAATCTACGCAAAATTTCAAGTTGCTTTGACTATTCATATGACCATACAACTATAAAGATGTAAATTTTAGCGTTTTTTGCGCAAAAATCCGTTAAAATCGACCTAGGAGACTCATTTTTTTTAATTCCACTTATTTTTGTCCGTAGATTCCAACTATTACAATTCAAGCATCTTCGCATTCTGCATCACTAGATTTCGTCGTTAACGGCCTTTTTTTTATGTTAAAACCCAAATTTCGTACTTCAGAAATTAAAATTAGCGGTTGTTGAAAGGAATTTTTCTTTCGGACCACAAATTTTGAAAGAGCTACAACGTATTTTGTGTTTGTGCATCAAAAATTAAATTCCGTTAACAAATCGCCAATTTTCATTTCAGAAGTAAGAAATTTGGGTTCTAACTTGAAAAAGGGCCCTTAACGACGAAATCTCGTGATGCAGAATGCGAAGCTTGAATTTGTGACAGTTGGAATCTTCGGGGAAAAATATGTGGAAAAGAAAATGAATCTCTTAGGTCGGTTAGCGCGAAAACGCAAAACTTTTACATTTTTTAAAGTTGTCGAATGGTCATATGAATAATCTACTTGGTAATCTACTTGAAATTTGGCGAAGATTACGAATCTGAAATCAAAAATAGGGGTTATCATTTCAATAACGATGATAGGTTCTGTTGGGGGCACCTTGTATATCCAAACGCATTTTAAACTACACCATCAAATTCTTTGATTTAAATCAGGGTTTTTACATTAAATTTTTTTCATAAAACCACTTTTTATCGCTCTCCCAGACGTAAGCCTTGTGTTTCCGATCACCCGATATGTACAAAATTTTCTTCAAAATATGTGGTTGAATGAAATATGTAAAATACATATTCATTTAAAAAAACTCAATGGTGCAGGCTTTAGCTTTTCTCAATGTTTTTTTTTTTTTTTTTCCATTTTAACTCCTTACGCAACAACTCTCACATTCGAACTGAAAAATTTAAAAAGGGGGCTTGTTTTGTTGTTGTGTTCATAGTCCAAAAGTCGAAGTAAAAATGTTATGAGTGGAGGCTTTTGTTTCGAAAAATTCACTCGAACGCAGGCGGCATTTTCAGAGAAAAATTTTAATCCGTCTCTCTGTATGAGCAGATGCCGCGGTTAGCGGCGTCCTTTTTCTAGGAAAGGGGGTAAAATGTCTAAAAACTTAATTCGTATGTACAAGTTGCGTGTTTACTTTTTTAAATCTAAAAAAATTATTTTTCGGTTTTCTGAATCAAATCCTCCCGGCTCCCGATATAGCCCCCTTAGGGGACCTTCGCCAAAATGGCATAAGTGATAATTATTTAAGTAAAAAAAATTATTATTTTGATAATTTTTTAAAAATAAAGACGGTTGAAACTGGAAAATCCACGAGGTCAGGTTTCTTATCGGGAAATGACCATTCTCTTTTCTCTACCTGCGTAGGCATTCAAAATATAAAAGGGTGCAATCAAACAAAAAGGCATTGAACGATTAAGGAGTCTTTTGACGAAATTGTGACACTAATTGGTTGAAATAACTGTATTAGAAGAAGTTAATAAGAGGGTTTTCCCCAAAAAGGTCGCTGGCCTTCAGAAATTACCAGATTCAACCCTTAAAAAAAATGAAAATATCTTTCTTTTTTAATTATTTTTACCATGCGCATTTGCTAAATATCTGCGTATTGAATTGGGCTCGTAGATTTCGATTTTTTAATAACTCAACTTATTTTTTCAACAAAATCTATTTCGCAACAAATCTTATTGGTATCTAAGTTTGGCCGTGCTGGCACGCAAAAAGTGAGGCATAAAATTGTTTATTTCATTCAGCTCACTAATTCTTATAGAAAAACGGCCCAATTTTCGTCGCGACGAAAATCGTTTTGCGTTACACGTAGGTTTCTTAAAGTCGCATTTGAATTTAAACCGAGTCTTCATCCATCCATTTTTAAAACGGAAAAAATCTAATTTTCGTTCTCGTTCTTTTAATATAATATAAAAAAAAATTAGCGTATATTGGCTGATCGAACTGGTAAGCTTTGTCTTAAATTCTTCAATTGTTATTTTATTTCAAAAAATTTTTTGTCACACAGGTTTTTAATTGATGTTCAGTTTTTCGACAATGCTTATACCAAGTTAAAACTTTGGGGACTGTGAGTTCTGTTTTTTGTAACACTTAAGATTGATTAATGTCAAAATATCTGTATTTTAGGCCGCCTTGAGAAAGAGCTTACATAGCTCGAACGTCGGACATTTCTCCAAATAAATGTTTGGTAAAAGTTGAATAATTTTAAACCAACCATTGGCTGCAAGCCCATATTCGAGTCTACATAATTAACAACAGCCACCATCAACTTCTTTTGTTTAGGTATAATAGGTAATTAATAATTATAAGCTAGATGATCCATAATAATTCTTTTTGAAGCTCAAGTAGCCAAATAAGCAATACGATTTTAGTACGAGTTATTGCTCTCTGATCGCTTACCCCAATTCAGATGTGGTCATAAATTTTATATAAGGAATTGTTAAGAAGACACATTTTTTTACAATTAAAAAATTTTCATTTAAATTAGTACGATATTTACAAAAAGTAAATTATTTTTTACAAAAAGTAGTACGTCTTATATGCACAATTATATTATTTATTCTTCATCATCATCGTCGTCGTCGGAGAAATTGTAAATGGCCACATCGAATCCTCCGACTGGGCATAAATAGCGGTGTCTTCAGAATCTTCACTTTCTGGCTCACGATACCACCCAACAACATCAATCTTCGAAAAAAGCATTATTAATTTCCGATCACTCATTTAAAAGTATCTCTTACCCATTCATCATATGACGGCAAGATCGAAAAGTCCGACGAATCCTCTGACGGAGAAGATAACGCCCGGTTTTCTGACTCCTGGATGCTTGGCTCTGAATCGAACCCAACGACATCAATCTTTGAAAAACATAGTATTTTTCAATACAATGTTTTTTTTTTTTGTCGCTAGCAGCCGTTTTTAAGACCCAAATTTTTAGTTCAGAATAAAAATTAGCCGTTGAAAGGAATTTTTCTTTCGGACCGTTAAATTTGAAATAGCTACAGCGTCTTTTGTGGTTGAGCATCAAAAATTTAATATTTAAATCCCGTTAAAAAAATCGCTAATTTTCATTTCTGAATAAGAAATTTGGGTTCTAACTTGAAAAAAGACCGTTAGCGAAGAAATCTCGTGATGAAGAATGCGAAGATGATCGAATTTGAGGCATTTGCAATCTTTGGACAAAAATCAGTGGAATAAAAAAAAGAGTCTCTCAGGTCGATATTAACGGATTTTAGTTGCTTATATGAAGTCAAATCAACATGAAATTTTTCGTAGATTACGAATCTGAAATAAACAATAGGGGTTCTCATTAGAAATAAAGAAGTTAGGTTCTGTTGGGGACCCTGTATATCCAACGTATTTTAAACTACACCATCAAATTCTCTGATTTAAATTAATGGGGGTTTATATATAAACTTGACTTGGATCAGCTGGATGCAATGAATTTGAATCAATTTGCAATGAAATTAATGGAAAACTTGATTATTTTCTCTTTAATTCCTAACAGACGATTTTTTAAAATTCGAGTTTATGAAGTTCCTAGGTGTAACAATCTGAAAGAAATCTACCTCTTTAGTCCTGCTGGGGACGATTTTCTTTTATTGATTATTTGAGAGTTTAACATATTATTAGCAATTAAAATGCTGTAATAAATTTTTTGTTGTCATTTTACGGTTCTAGACGTTAAAAAGGTAAAAAAAATATGCTAAAAACATTTTTAGTTAAAAGCTGCAACCCAATCAAATCTTTTATTTTTAATTTTATGGGGTAAAACAAATCTTTCTTTTTTAACTTTTTTTTTAACATAATGAACACCCTCTGAAAAAACCAATAGAACAATAAACGTATCATTTTTTTAAAAACTCCCTCTCTTATCCGTTCATAGGATGGATAATTTATAGCCAATCTGGAAGAAAAAAAAACGCGGATAAACCGATGAACGAGGGGCGGATAACGAGGGTCTACTATTAAAACGGGTACATTCTTAAGAATGAGCAGATCCTTGCGAGAGGAAAAAAATTACCCCCCTGTTGAATCCTGTAAACAAGCATTTCGCGACGCCGCCAAGGGGAGCTTGAAAACGGGTGCATGGGCGCTTCATCTCTCACAAATTTTCGTTTGTCATACTAAACCCGTAAGACCTGGCGGTTATGTTGGTTTGGTATCTCAACCGTCTCGATTTTCAAACCCTGATTTTGTTATAGGTAGGCCTTTTTTTTTTTTGGTACTTTACCCGATGGTTCCCAAAACGAGATAATTATACCCAATGGTTCCCGGGCTGAAAATTGCAACATACCCGATGGTTCCCAGGCTGAAAATTGCCATATACCCGATGGGTCCCAGATATATTATACATTTTGTGGTGTTGGGTTTGCAATGTTGGAAAAGATTCCAATTTCCCAAAAATACAGTCCACATTTTTGTTCCGTTCAATTTCAAAATTAGAGCTTTTCGGATTGAAGGGCTGGAATTCATTATTAAATTATGTATTAATAAATTATTAATAATAAACGAGAAAAGAAGATGATTTTTTACGAAAAAATTGGCGAAGTTTCCACCTCCCCCCCCATTTCCGACAAGCTTGAACATGCAAACAGGCGTTTGTGACCGTTCAATCGGTGTCGACGATTTTCTGTTTAGTGGTAATTTTAGTCGCCATTTTGGTTTATTGAAAATGACTGTTTCTAATGCCATTTTGAGACTAATAAAATTTAAGAAAATCTGTTCCTAGTTACATCGCTGATTGTTGTTTTAAAGGAACTTAGTATTAAAATAATGCTCAATATCCCTTCATTGATACCTGCGTTACAAAATAAACACGGGAACCATCGGGTATGTCGCTTTACCAGAAGCGGGAGCCATCGGGTATATTTGAATTGGCCTACTTAGTCTCCGGGAACCATGAGGTATCCAAACTTTTTAACAAAATTTTTTATCGCTATTAATAAAATTAAATTCAAAAAAAGGACTCACGCTAACGCCCCCCAGCCACTTAGCCATAACCCAAATTTTGCTTAACGCCGCCCAGCAACTTCCCAGCGAACCCAGGGGGGCGGTATAGTACCGCCCCCGTTGAGGATCACTGCGCTAGATGGTTTCCCTTGGGCAAAAAATCGCGGGAAACCTTCGAAAAATCATTCGATTTCCTCAAATTTCTATTTTCAAATTTTTTTATTTTTTTTTTTTTAATCAGCGATTCCAAAGAAAATCATTTCGTGAAACTTTTTATGGGCATACCATTCTCGCGAATTCTCAATTAAATGTTTTTTTTCTTTTTTTTTTTGTGCTCAAATTCAATTAAATTTGTAATGCCATACCCATAGCTGTACAATTAAATAAATAATTATAACAAAATCATTCGATTATACGGAATAATTACAAAATCTTCCTGTCGTAGCCATTTTGAAAAGGTCGAAATGTTTAAAAACGGCGAAGATCTCTCTGTCTAATGTTAGTTTTTTAAGCTTTTTTAGTTTGGCAGTAAGGACAAACAAATTGATCCGATGTTTGCCAAATTTTTACTCTATATGTACTTCTTTATTGTTAGTTTGTTATTTTTTTACAAATTATTTATTTATTTTACTCCTCCTTTGCTTAATAAAAATTGCTTGCTAAAGTTTTTACGCTTTATTTCCTCTCGATCAAAAATTCTCATTTAGGAGATACAGCCCCGGTCGGGGACCTTCGCCAAAATGCCATGACTGCCATGAGTGAAAAATTATTAAAATAAAAAAATTATAATTTTGATAATTTCTTTAAAAATAAATTCGGTTGAAACTGGAAAATCCGGTGTATGCCCGCTTCCGCGCCTCCCATTTCCGCGCCTCAAGTAATTCTTACCTGGGTTGACCCATATTCTTCCCATATCCGCGCCGAGCGTCTCGTTTCCGCGCCTAAGGGTAGGTTTAGGGCTTTTCAGAAATGCAGCAAGGGATATGGTCAAAAAAGCCCAAAACGCCACCTCTACTGTTCTCTCCCTACTGGCTAACTCTAAAGCTCACTCCTGGAGTAGCAGAATACAACTTTATGAAAGCATCTCCGCTAACTCCCTACTCTATGCTTCTCTTGTCTGGTCCCTTAGATATCTCGATGAAATTGAAACTGCTCAAGTTCGATTCTTTAAAAGGCTCTTAAATCTTCCCTACTCAACACCTAACTACGTCATCAGGATTGAAACTGGCACTCCTAAGCTGTCTGTGAAGGTGGTCAAATTGACTTAAGGGTGGCTGTGCCAAGTGCTTCGAATGTCAACCAATAGGCTCCCCGTAAATGCTATGATAGACACTTCGAACTAGACCATTTGAGCAATGAAATTTCAAAATAAACGAAGACCCTTCCACAATATCCGCTCATCATTTTTAGCGATTATTTGCAAGATATTGAGATTGGTTTGTTTTGGATTATTTTGTTTATATTCGGCTTATTTTATGGTAACTATTTTCACAGGCGCGGTAGTGGGACAATTTTATACTTGGGGCGCGGAAGTGGGAAGAAAAATTAAAAATCCAGACTAGGCGCGGAAATGGGAGGCGCGGAAAAGGGAACACACCGGAAAATCCACGAGGTCAGGTTTCTTATCGGGAAAAAGACCATTCTCTTTTCTCTACCTGCGTAGGCATTCAAAATATAAAAGGGTGTAATCAAACAAAAGAAGGCATCGGAAGGATTAGAACGGTTTATGCCCGCTTCCGCGCCTCCCATTTCCGCGCCTCAAGTAATTCTTACCTGGTTGACCCATATTCTTCCATATCCGCGCCGTGCGTCTCGTTTCCGCGCCTAAGGGTAGATTTAGGGCTTTTCTTAAATGCAGCAAGGGATATGGTCAAAAAAGCCCAAAACGCCACCTCTACTGTTCTCTCCCTACTGGCTAACTCTAAAGCTCACTCCTGGAGTAGCAGAATACAACTACTCAACACCTAACTACGTCATCAGGCTTGAAACTGGCACTCCTAAACTGTCTGTGAAGGTGGTCAAATTGACTTAAGGGTGGCTGTGCCAATTGCTTCGAATGTCAACCAATAGGCTCCCCGTAAATGCTATGATACACTTAGAACTAGACCATTTGAGAACGAAATTTCAAAATATAACGATATTTTGTTTATATTCGGCTTATTTTATTGTAACTATTTTCACAGGCGCGGAAGTGGGACAATTTTATATTTGGGGCGCGGAAGTGGGAAGAAAAATTAAAAATCCAGACTAGGCGCGGAAATGGGAGGCGCGGAAAGGGAACACACCGATTAGAACAAGTTAATAAGAGGGTTTTTCCCCAAAAAGGTCGCTGGCCTTCAGAAATTTCCAGATTCAACCCTTAAAAAAAATGAAAATATCTTTCTATTTAATTATTTTTACCATGCGCATTTGCTAAATATCTGCGTATTGAATTGGGCTCGTAGATTTCGATATTTTTAATAACTCAACTTATTTTTTCAACAAAATATATTTCGCAACACAATTAGTTTGGCCGTGCTGGCACGCAAAAAGTGAGGCATAAAATTGTTTATTTCATTCTGCTCAGTAAATTCTTATAGAAAAGCGGCCCAATTTAATACTTGTAAAACTACCTTTCACCATAGACTGTCAAAACTTTAATATTCTTTTGTTTAGGTATAATAGGTAATTAATATAAGCTAGAATGTATAGTATTTAGTTTTTATATTGGTTTCAATAGAATACTTGAATATATTTTTTACCTCACATTACTTTTCTGCAAACTACCCTTTTTTTTTTAAATTTTATTATAGTTTTTTTTTTCTTTTTCTTTTTTTTTCTAAGTATTGAAGGGTGGTACGTATTTTTCTCCTCTTAGGGGGGCGCAGGCTTCAAAAGGTTGAGAAAAACTGATCAGCCAACTTTACCGATCATAAGGTTGCTTCCCTGCCGCAATTTTCATCTGATTTTTCACTAAGATTTTACAGAATCTTCCTTTAATTGTAATCTTGAAAATGTAAAATTACAAATCATTTAATCTATTTAGTCTCTATCTATCGGAATTCTTTTGATGTCTATCCACTCATTTAAGACCGACCAAAAATATTAATGACAATACTATTTAGTCCACAGTAATAGTAGGTGGCGGTATAAAAAGTAGCAAATAGTAGAGTATTAAGTGTGCGAATAACAGTACGCCAACATGAGAAGTGATAACAGTAGGAGGAAAATTAATAAGGGTTGTTGGATTGGGAATTTAAATTCAGCCGGTAAGCGGTCAGTGCGTACTCCGTCCCTGGTCCCAAAAACTAATATTCCACATTAGCGCTCTCTCTGCTGGCTCCGAATACTAAGAGATTATTAGTGTCCGATATTTTACACAGAGTGAGCTGGGGGCACACAACTCATCCGAAAGTATTCTCATCCGAATGTCTACTCATCCGAAAAATAATAGAAATAGAAAAAATATAAACAGACAACTCATCCGAAAGTATTCTCATCCGAAAAAGGGGCGTGGCCGTTTCGGATGAGTAGACATTCGGACGAGAATACTTTCGGATGAGTTGTCTGTTTATTTTTTTAAAATATTATACTATAATAAAATAGAAAACAGTGAATACAACTCATCCGAAAGTATTCTCATCCGAATGTCAACTCATCCGAAAACTAACGTACAAAAATTGCTGAATGAGAGCGTTCGACCCGGTCGGTTTGTTTGTTTATTTTTGCGAGTTTTGTGACACAAGGGGTTAATTTTTTTCCTCTCGCGAGGATGTCCTCGTTTATGACAAAAGGGTTAATTTTTTTTTCTCGCGAGGATCAGCTCGTTTTATGACACAAGGGGGTTAATTTTTTTTTTCTCGCGAGGATCAACTCGTTTTATGACACAAGGGGGTTGATTTTTTTTCCTCTCGCGAGGATGTGCTCGTTTTATGACAAAAGGGGGTTAATTTTTTTCTCGCGAGGATCAGCTCGTTTTATGACACAAGGGGGTTGATATTTTTCCTCTCGCGAGGATTTGCTCACCCTGTAGGCTGCCTGGGATGGATAATGAGCTCGGTACGCCCAAAAAGGAGTTTAAAACTTGCTGGTGGAACGCTGCCTCATTTCTACGACGCAGAAATTTTTGTACGTTAGTTTCGGATGAGTTGACATTCGGATGAGAATACTTTCGGATGAGTTGTATTCACTGTTTTCTATTTTATTAAAGTATAATTTTTAAAAAATATAAACAGACAACTCCGAAAGTATTCTCGTCCGAATGTCTACTCATCCGAAACGGCCACGCCCCTTTTTCGGATGAGAATACTTTCGGATGAGTTGTCTGTTTATATTTTTTCTATTTCTATTATTTTCGGATGAGTAGACATTCGGATGAGAATACTTTCGGATGAGTTGTAGGCACTCGAGTGAGATCTCTTAACTTTATATTAGTTTTTCTCAACCTTTTTGAAGCCTGCGCCCCCCTAAGAAGAGTAAAACACTTACCGCCCCTTCAATACCCTCCAATTCCCATTGCACCCTCCAGGGTGCACCTCTTTGTTCGCTTGTTGTTAAAAACCATAGACTTTTTTTTTATGTTTTCCACTTCTAACTGACTCTCCTGTTGATGGAGATGACGTCAGAATTTTTCGAGGTGATAATATTGATAACAGGGGCGTGATAACGGTTTGAAAGTTATGAACCTTGTGATTATGCTTCGTTCCGGACCGTGTTCTCTACTTTTACAAAAATGACTAGAAAAACGTAAGTACTTCCAGTTTTTTTGTGTTTTTTTGTTAAATTAATGATTATTTAACCTGGTTGTAGTAGTTTTAGTCGATATTTATGTGTAATTTGTAAATAATCACGGATTTAGTTCTCGTGCACCCTGTAGGGTGCATTGGGAATTGTACCAACTACATACCTTTATTTTTTTCTTCTTTTCATATCTGGTATGTTTTTGTTTCTAACGGCACCGAATCTCTATTGTTATGTCTCATAATCTTATGTTATGTTTGCACGCATAATTATTTACTTAATTTTTCATGTTCCGAGTCCTTCTTGAGCACCTGGTTATGATTTACAGCAAGGTAGTGGACATTTTTTGTGCTTCGGATCGTGTTTGACTTTCGTTTTTCCCTCTAGGATTCCGTTGGATCAAGTTTTATCTATAATAGAGTCTGGTGTAGAGATATTGACGATCTAGAAATTAATTTTTTTCCTCCTGAAGATGAGGGCGACCTCACAGGGATTGAAAGCGGCGACGAAATGAATTTGACATGAACTGACACGCGGTAGTTCAATACTACCTATAGGAGAAGCTCCAAAAAGAAAGAGGTCTGTGTCCGCAGTACCTACCGAAAGTCAAGGTGCAAAAAGTACTATATCTGACTTCCAAAAGACGAAATGTGGGCAGAGAAGGTGTCGGCAGTGCCATAAAATACAAAAATTATATGTACGAAAATGTAATGTCCCGCTCCATATAGGATGCTGGTATGAATTTCACCTTACATTGTAATTAATTTAATTAAAAAAACTTAAACAAAAAGAGTATTAACTAATTTATGTTACCTTTTCCCCTTATATTCACATTAAAAGTAAATTCTTGAATACGTTAGGAAAGAGTTGCTCAAGTGCCCAATGCACCCCTGAGGGTGCAGTGCTATAGCTCGGCTAGTTCGTGCTATAGCATCAGACAAAAAATTTTTTTGGTTTATTTTGATGCCTAGTAACTAGAAAATTTTGAAAAATTTTAATTTTCACTTTTGGTTTTTTTATGGGAATTGAAGGGTTAAGAAAAGTAAATAAAAGGAAAAGCTATTATAAATGTAAAAAAAAAGGATTGTTTGCAGGAAAAGTAATGAGAGGTTGAAAATGTATTTAAGCATTCTATTGAAACCAATAAAAACTAAATATTATACACTACTTAATGCGATGGGAGTGTTAGAATACTGAGGGAGGAAGCTCTACGAAGAGCCTGTAGACAAGCATCTTTTCCGGAATTTTAAGGATTTCAGAGTAATCGATAACATATTTCATCTGGCATCAGTAATCACTAATTAATATATTGCCTGTAAACAAGTATTTCACGACGCAACCAAGGTACTTGAAAACGGGAGCACGGGCGCTTCATCTCCTCAAATTTTCAATTGTCATCTGACTCTTCAAGACTTAACGGTCATGTTGGTTTAGTACCTCAAGCGCCTCGATTTTCAACGAGACCCTGATTTTGTTAGGTAGGCCTTTTTGTTTATAGGTAGGTAAAATTGAAATAATTTATCGTAATCGAAGAAAGATATTATGGAAAAAAAGAAGAAATTGGAGTTAATTAATCAAAAGAAATGATCTCTGAGATTGTTAAGGTCTTATTTTCAACCGAGAAGTAAAGTCATTTACAAAAAGTAAAGTTATTCTTCAACTCCCAAAATGGGCATATCCCAGCTAAAGAAATCAAAGTTCAATTTATTTATATATCGGTCAATTTTAGTCCGTATTTCTTGAAATATAGTTAAAGTTTGTACCAAAATGATTGAAATACTGTTTTTGTAGTAAACAATTATGACAAAAAAATCTTCGAAAGTTCTTCAGGTATTACAAGCAGTAGACTCCCAATGTCGGGATCTATTGTTTGCGACGAAAATTAGTCGGAGTCCACTCAAAATATGTCAAAGATGTACTCGAGTGGACAGCATTGGACACTGCGCCAGCTCTTAATTTTGTTCATGAAGTTTTAAATGAATAAATCAAATACAAAAATGGTGTAATTTTTTAGGCTGTCATCCATAAAATAATTTTACCCTCAATAATCTTTTTGTGTGAATAGTTTTGGGTTTATGAAAGGTAGGCTGACTCGTATCATCTTTGAATTTTTCCTGTAGAAATTTGTAGTAGCAACATGAAAACTTAGTTTCTATTCCTCAAATCGGGTAGTTGAACACATGGGAGGAGGGAAAAAGAGTTTTTCACCTTGGGAGATGCCTTGAAAACCGGTCGAGAGAGAAGTTTAAAAATTATTGAAATCCCAATGAAAACCTATTCCATGACTATTGACAGGACGGTAGCAAAAAAAATTATTAATGATGTCGACTTATCAAGTTATATTAATTTACATTATCATTTTAGTAGGGAGAAATTTCAGACTTTCACCCGTTACTAGAGGGACTTCTCTTGGGCAAAAATCCCATTATACTACCAAGAGGAAACCTCGCCTATCTCCGGTTTGACTCTTTTGGTGGGCGAAAAGCTGGAGTGGCTCTTTTTTCACGCTTCCGCCTCCGGTCGAGCCTCCGCAAGCTCCTCTTGGCGAGTCGTCGCCATCTCCCTCATGTCATATGTGCGTGACATTTTCTGTAAAAAACAAACATGTTAAAAAAAAATTGCTCATCTCATTAAAGTAAAAGACATGGAAGTCAATCTGCTCTACGGGGTCCGGAAACACATGGCCTACGTCTGGGGGAGCGTTAAAAAGTGGTTTTATGAAAAAAAAAAAAAAGTTAAATGTAACCCCAATAACTTAATCAAATATTGATGGTGTAGCTTAAAATGCGTTTGGATATACAGAGACCCCCCTTATTTTTTAATATCAGATTCGTAATGTACGCAAAATTTCAAGTTGATTAGACTATTTGTATGACCATTTCCGACAACTTAAAAAAAATGCCAAATTTCAGCGCTTTTTGCTCTAAAATCCGTAAGAGAGTCATTTTTTTTTTATTCAACTTGTTTTTGTCCGAGGATTCCAACTGGGTATAACTTTAAGCATCTTTGCATTTGGCATCACGAGATGTCGTCGCTGACGGTCATATTTAAAGTTTAAAACCCCAACTTCTTATTCCCGAAATGAAATTAGCGGTATTTTTATGGAATTTTTCGTACGGACCGTTTTTGAAATAACTAGAGCGGCGTTTTCGCACCCGACGAGTACCAGTACTTCTCCCCCAGAAGAAGAAATTTTAAAAAAATTTTAAAACGTTGATATTTAATAATTTTTCAAGCTGAGATTGAACAGTTCCGGGTAAGGGTTGGGAAAACCAAGACAGGTAAAATCGGGGCATTCAAACTTTTCTTTGTCTAATGGGTCAAGGGACTTTAATTCCTTCTTTGTTTAAAAATCGCCACCCCCTTTTTGTCTTCTACGAATCTACTTATTTTCTTCTACCTTTCTAAAATGTAAAAAAAAAAAATTATTTTATCGTTTTTTTTTATTATACATTGATTTTTAAAACTTTTAAACGCTTGTTCTAGAACGTTCGCCATGCCAGCAAAGTGAGAGTTCGGAGGCCCCTCCCCAAACGACAAGTCACTAACCTATGGGAAAAGAAACTTCATGCAATTGGTGACTTTCTTCAAGAATATAAATATTACCCGGGAGTTTTGTGATTGTGATTAAAGTTTCTTTTCATCGAAATCTATTTAAATTAGATAGTCCCTCTCACGTTTTCTTCCCACTCATCAGCCTGGCCGACGCAAGCTCCTCCGCTCTATTCTTTTTTGGAGTACTTTTTTAAAAACAATTTTTAAACAAATTTTTAAGAAAATAATTAAAGGTGATATTCGAAATAGGTAATAAAATCCTGACGTCTGGCGGGTCGAGGCCCATTAAATTTTAATCCTTCTTTGTGTGCAAGGGCAAGAAAATCACCCCCTTATTTTCATCTTCAACCGTTGGAAATAATTTTTTTTTCGTTCTAGAACTTTCTAAAATACAAAATAACAAAATTAAAATTTTTAATTTATTTATGTGTGCAATGTCTAGTTCACAGATCAAACGATAAGGGCAATATTGAGAAGGGGGTATCAACTTCCCCGCCAACCGTACACTGTAGAGAAAGAGGAGAGATAGAGCACCCGAACTCCCGTTTTCAAAGCTCCCCTTGGTCGCGAAACGATTGTTAACAGATGTGTAATATATTAAGTGACATGTGATTAGTTAGGAGCAATGTTGTCGAACTGTCTGAATCTATTAAATCCGTAACTACTGCTGCTTTTCATAGGTGTTCGGTTGAACATTTGGAAATTGCCCTCAACATTTATTTTGTTATAAAATTAATTAATCAAGTGATTACTGATTAGTTTAGATGATAAGTTATATTTTGGTCTAAACTCCCTAAAATCCTCGAAAGATGCTTGTTTACAGGCTTTTCGCAGGACTTCCTCCTTCAATATTCCGTTCATTTTTTAAAAACCGTGTTCTCCCGGATAAAAAGCATTCGCGACGCCGCCAAGGGAGCTTTGAAAACGGTAGCACGGGCGATTCATCTCTCCTTTTTCTACAGTGTACATCGGAGGGTGGGGAAGTTGATATCATAACTTTTTCAGGCTGCTGTAAAGGGTTTTCGCGAGGCGGGGTGTTTTTTACACGGAGTGTTTTTGATAGCGATATCATATCTTTTTGTATTTTAAATTAACTATTGTAAAGACTTTTAAAGGTCATACAACTATTTGGTGAGGGGGGGGGGGCAGATAATGGGTAAACTTTTTTAAAAGGCATTGGCGAAATTTAAACGAAAAGGATGCTCAGTGCGAAATTTCAAGCTGATTGGTCCCCGAGGCTCTCGTCAAAGTGGGAGAATTACCCTAAAATTTAGTTTTTTTATTCCTAATTTTTTTTGGTTGAGATAATTGGTTAAATCTTTAAAAAGGCACTGGCTCAAATCGAATGTAAGCTCTGTGCGAAATTTCAAGTCAATCGGTGCACTAGGAGAGGCTGTAGCCCTGACAGGAGAAGAAGAAGAACAGGCCTAAGGCGAAAAACCGGGTTTTTGAAGTGCTATATCTCGGCACCCTGACTACCTATTGAGTTGAAATTTTTAAAGTTACTAATATCGAATCAGAGAAGACCTGTATAAAATTTGAAGTCGATCGGTAAACAGTGTGCTGAGATCAAGATCAGAAAAACACAAATCGTGACGTGAAGTAAACATACACTTGGTACCGTTCGTACTTTTTCCGCTTTCGGTAGGGTTTTGCTAGACGGGGCGGATCGCTACCGCGTTCCTAGATGGGCGCCATGTCCATTCATCGAAACGAAATGGTTAGAAATTTTTAAAGGTAAAAAAATATAGGAAACGACTAAAAATTAGATAAAATTGGTGTTTTAAAGTTAGGAAACCAACTAGAAAGTCAGAAACATCAACGTTCGGGAACGGTAGTTGCAAACATCATTATAGTCTCCAATTTAAAACGTAAAAACTTTGAAATTAAGTAAATACTACGGATAAAAATAACATCATTGAAAAGCACCATATGCTCAAAAACAATTTTGAGATTAATCAAAGTTAAAAAAAAAATGATATTCATATTGATTTTATTTTCTCTGATTTCGATTGTCTGCCCCATTCCATGAATTAACTGATCGGGATTTGTACAAGAAGAGTCTGGTCAGTATAGTCGTTCCTTTGGCATCGGAAGTCAAATGCTTTGGAACTTTTATAAGCAAAAATCACGTCTTGACCAGCGGAACATGCATACAAAAAACTCGATAGCAACGCTTATTTTGTGTCGTATCACTTTTCTCCGTACGAGCTGTCCGTATTAAAGGTTTTTACTGCTGATCACATTGAGTTCGTCGTCGAAAAATTGATCGTCCACAATTTTTTCGCCGTGAGTATTTTCAGCGATAACTCCTTCATTTACAATTTAGGAATTTTGAAAATAACCGGAGAGTTATTCTATTCCATTGCTGGAACACCTCACTCACTTCCCATTCGTTAAAAAATGTTTATTTCATTCAATCAGAGATGACGAATGGAGCATTTTTGAATTGGAACCAGGTGTTTTTGTAGAAACTTGTCCTGAATTTGTGTTTTGCGACCAACATGAGGAATGCGGACGAGACCCCCAATGTCGGGATCTTCTATTGTTTGCGACGAAAATTAGTCGGCGTCCACTCAAAATATGTCAAAGAGGGGTCCGGTTAACTCGGCGAAAAAGGCGTGAGCTCGGCGACGAGACCATTTTTTCACTATGTTAACTGGGCGAAACTTTTAATCCCCTCGTTCGCCCAGTTAACGTTTGAGAAAAAATACGGGACGTTAGCTGGGCAAAAGAAGTAAAACCTAAAAAAAACGTGAACTCGACGATGTAGCAGAATTTACTGAGATTTTACAAGAATTTACTCTAAAAAGCACCATTTTTTAACAGATTTTTGGGCGTTTTCTTCAGTTTTGTGGGATAAAAAAGCCCTCTTTTCGACATATTTTTCGTTGTTTTACTCCATTTTTTCTGCTTAAAAAAGCCCTCATTCAACAGGTTTTGGGGCTTTACTTCGATTTTTGTATTGTTAAATAAGCCCAATTTCAACAGATTTTGGGCGTTTTCTTCGTTTTTGTGGGGTAAAAAAAGCCCTCTTTTCGATAGATTTTTCGGTGTTTTCCTCCATTTTTTCGGCGTAAAAAAGCCCTCTTTCAACAGGTTTTGGGGCTTTACTTCCATTTTTTTAGGGTTAAATAAGAACCATTTTCAACAGAATTTTGAGCGTTTTCTTCGTTTTTGTGGGGTAAAAAAAGCCCTCTTTTCAACAGATTTTTCGGTGTTTTCCTCCATTTTTTCGGCGTAAAAAAGCCCTCTTTCAACAGGTTTTGGGGCTTTACTTCCATTTTTGTATTGTCTTCAAGTGAAGAGAGATAATTAATATTAACGTTGTGAATTATTAGTGTTATTTGTAAATATTTTTAATAGATCATTCTTCCAAAAATGCCCTTTTGCCGAGTTAACGTTTACTATTTAAATATCGTTTCGCCGAGTTCACGTACCGCTTTTATATCTATCGTCCAGTTAACTTTTCTTTTTTTGTGTGTGGCTTATGGAACCCAATTAAAAAAAAAAAAAAAGATCAAATTAGTAACATCGGCCTCTCTAGCTAACATGCACCCGTCAAAGATGTACTCGAGTGGACAGCATTGGACACTGCGCCAGCTCTTAATTTTGTTCATGAAGTATGAAATAAATAAAAATTAATTACAAAAATATTAATGTTGAGATTTTTTAGGCTGCCATCCATAAAATAATTGTACCCTCAATATGATTTAGTGTGAAAGCTGTTTGGCTTTATGAAAGGTATTCGGCGACTCATAAAAAATCATAAAAAATTGGGTTTTCAATCTTGTAAGAAGAAGGTTTCCGACTTTTTTCAGAAGGTCTCAAATGGAACTATTACTGACGTCGACTTTTGAAGTTCCTTAAAGAGATATTATGTTTACATGTTTATAGACTCTTATGTGTAAAAAAAAACCGTTTTTGAGACCTTTCTTTCAAACGTCCTGGACACCTTCTGTTTTGAAGTTTGAAAACCTAATTTTTTAAACTTTCAAAGTTTTGAAACCCATTGCAAAATTATATTATCGGCCGCAAAAACATTCTCCATGTGGGATGAAATCGTGTTTTTTCCCCCCAGTGCTGCCATCGAGGATACGTAAAAATTCTAATTGAATATGAAATCGCCAAATTAATGCGATTTTAACATTTTTTTCTGCTTTAGCATTCCCACAAATTCGATTGTGCTCAAAAATATTTTAATAGAAAGGAATCATTAAGAACACCATATAAATTTACAGAATTGAATTTCTTTATAAAATCAAACTACATATTTACAATATTAAAAATTACAGAATAATCTATGTAAAACGAAATCTACGAAGGCTACGAAGCGTTGTGGCGCGTTGGTGGAGGATTACGGGATGATGATGACGAGACGTCGCCTACCTCTGGCTTTATCCTTTTGGTAGGCGCAAAGTTGGCGTGGCTATTTTTCCACGCTTCCGCCTCCCGTCGAGCCTCTGCGAGCTCCTCATGGCGGGTCGTCGCCATCTCTCTCATATCGTATGTGCGTGACATTTTCTGTAAAAACAAACATTCGTTATAATGTGGATATTGATTGCGATTTTTGACAAAAAAAAACTGAAAACTACTCAGGGTGTAACTCGGTTTTCCAGACCAGAAAAAGGACATACAAAAAAAACTCAAAAATTGAAAAAGCTACTACCAAATAAAAATACGCAAAAAAAGGTTTAAATTTTAGGTTTAAAAATATGCGGATTCTTGGACGAGTTAGTGAGAAAATGCTGCACAATATCTGTGTTTCTCGACTAGAAGACCGAAGAAAACGCACAAAAGTTTTGAAAAAGGGTTTCTCTCGGACGAAAAAGTTGGGAGAAACGAAAACCGCCGGGATTTCCGTGTAATTTACCAAAATATTTTTTAATTGGACATTTTAGAAGAAAATGAGTACTCACCTAAAGATAATACCGGGAAGGAAAAGAGATGAAGGCTGATGTCTGTAGTATAAAGCTTTGATGAAGCTGAAGAGCGGAAACGGTTGGCGAACTGATGCCCTTGGAGTCTGCAAAAACAAACAAAAAGCTTTAAAAAATGAAAAATTTTACCAAAGTATTTGTTAATTTAAAAACAAAAAGTTAAATAAAAAGTCAAGAGAGAAGAAGAAAAAGTTTAATAAAAAATCTCAAATCAATAAATAAAAATTTCTTTTAATCTAGAAAATTTTGAAATAGTTTACACAAAAACAAATATGAACCAGTACTTACGGAGAACGTTTAGGATGCAGTTGGCGAAGAAATACGAATAAAATGTCAAAGGTGTTACTCTGCGGACAACTTAGACAAGAAAGGTCTTGGGCAACGCAGCCCTTAGTATTTATTACAGTTACCCCCACCCAGAGGGTGAAAGGGACGAGAGCAAAAAGGACGCCATTTTTTATTTCGCTAAACCAAAAAAAAAACTTTTATATAAAAATATTGGGATGAAAAAAATTAAATTTTCCTTAAAAAATCTTTTAGTCGCTTTGATCCGATAAGCCAACCATGAAAAAAATTTCAGGTGATTTCCATGATTTTTTGCAAAAGAAACCCTTTTATAAATGACTTTTGCGGGTTTTAATTATTGGTGACCTACAACTGTCTTTTAACTTGATTTTCTGTCCATATCCATGATTTTTTTTTTTTTGCTTACACGGTGTCTGGAAACACATGGTACACGTCTAGGAGGGCGTTAAAAAGTGGTTTTACGGAAGAAAATGAACTTGACCCCCCCTTAATTATAAACAAAGAATTCGATGGTGTAGTGTGAAATGAGTTTTTCTTTCGAACCGAAATTTTTGAAATAGCTACAACAGCTTTTGGAATTGTGCATCTTAAAGAAAAATTCCATGAAGCATCCGCTAATTTTTATTTCTTTTATTTTCCGATGAAATGAGAACTTTGGCTATTGACTAGAAATAAGGCCGTTAGCGATGACATCTCGTGATGTAGAATGCGAAGTTGCATGAATTTGTGATAGTTGGAATCTCCGGGCAAAAAGAAGTAAAATTTAAAAAATAAATGAGTCTCTTGTGTTGATTTTAATGGATTTTAGCGCGATAAATGCTAAATTTTGAATGGCCATTGCGTAAAACCAAAACAAAAAATGGTTTTGCGTTGATTACGAGTCTGAAACAAAAAAAAATAGGGCGTCTCATTTGAAATAACGGAGTTAGGTTCTGTTGTAGGCACCCTGTATATCAAACGCATTATAATCTTCACCATCTAAGGGGTATCTTCAATTAAGGGGTGTTTACGTGTGCCATGTGTTTCCGAACACCGTGTATAGCGGCTTAACACATTTTTTGATTGAAATCATTTTTATCATGAGAAAAAGAAAAACTGTTCTTATGTTCGACTCCAAAAGTCGTTGGGTGGAAAATTTTGAAACGCTTTTCCCATATTGGTCGCTCTCATCCCGGAATTGCTCTAAACCATTATAATATAGCTTAAGTAAAATAATTTCAGGCGTTTTCCTAGATTTGTCAAATCGAATCCTTTTTTTAAAAGATTTAGGGGTTTTCCTCCCTTTCAACTACATTTTTCGTCGATTTCTGTTTCTTCCCCAAACTTCCCCTTCTTTACTGAATTTTCCGACGTTGTTTTCTTGATTTTTAAAAATTATATTTTATCCCATTTTGATTACATAATCCGAGCAGTTCCGGATAATTACGATAAATCCGGAAAATTTTGTGAAGTTACTTGGATTTTCGCTAATTGAAAAATAAGTCAGATTATCAACAAAATAATATCATAATATCCGTACATATAAATCTATAATACATTTCGTTGTTGTAAAATTTTACGAGATTTTTCTTTTCTTAAACCCTTGAGTCTCTTTTCAATGGAAATTGCCTTTCACCGGGAAGAAAATTTTTTATGTTCAACCCTCTAAGTTGCTGGTAATGAATTTAGAAAGGGGTTTTCTATTAAATATCCTATATCTTCAAAAAATAGCTTAACAATAAAAATTGATAAGAGAAATTCTTCGGCTTCAGCAAACTCTCGGAAAAATCGTTTTTATAGAAGGGAATTTTATGAGGACCTCACTGACTCTTTTAAGTCGATTCATTTGATTCATTTGCGTATGGTCTGCTCAAAAAAGCCCAAACTGTCCTATTTTTCTATAATTTATCAATATAACATTTTTTGGTTCAATATTTGTCGACAGCGACTATACTTTTGTGAAAGGAATTGACGAAGTAGTTAATCCTTATTTTTTTCTCCCTTAAAGGAGAGCAGGTAGCGAAATTAATTGATGGGTTTTCCCATCTAGGTTACTGAACTAGTTGAATTTTCCTACGCTTTAAAAAGTTGCTTAAATTTTTTTTTCCACTGTGATTAAAATATTCAAATTATATACTCGCAATTGAGGTCTCTCATGGCAAATGGAGTTGTGGGTTAGAACATGGGTGTTGAAGGAGGGGCCTGGTTTCCCCATGTTGGTATGGCGTCCGTTCTTGCTCAACCCCTGATTTTATTTAAAAAATATAAAATAATTTGATAGCACAAAAAAAAATGTTTTAATTTAGTGAGTACCAGATAGAGTTGTTTGTCTCCGAAGTTGGTTTCTTGAAATATTAATAAAAATTAAATTTTTTTATTACCTCCTTGCGAGACCAAGGGCTCGTAGGCGTAGTTGATTGAACACTAATTTGGTGGAAAAAAAGTTTCAAAACTCTAACCTTTTTATTTTATCAGGGTCTTTAAGAGATGTAGGAACGCAGTAGCGTTCCGCCCCGCCAAGCAAAACCCGACCCGTATACTGATCGACTTCATATGTTTTACAGGTCTTCGAGTTTACAGGTCTTCGATATCATAGTTGGAAGTACTTAAGTACATTCGTACATAATGACATAAGTACTTACTTCAATTACTTCTAAGGTTATAGAAAATATCACTTAAGATGCATCAATAAATGAAAGATGAAGTTGATTGAGAATTTTTTTAACGTTCAAGTACAACTAAAGTACAACAATTACAAGTACTATTACTTGAACAAATGACTTGTACCTTCCCATGCAATAATCCCAACCAATAATACCCCAATACTTGTACTTGCATTCGTCAGTTGTCTACCAGTCTCAAGTACTTGTCTTTCTCAACTTGTAAGTACATTTACTTGTAATTGGTAGGTACTTGTATTTTAAGTACAATATGTACTGTTCGGGAAAAAATTAATAAAAAATTTCAGGTGATTTCCACGATTTTTTTGCAAAAGATACCCTTTTTATTACATGATTTTTGCGGGTTTTACTTATTGGTGACAAACAACTCTCTTTTAACTAGATTTTCCGGCCATATCCTTGATTTTTGTCTGGAAACACATGGTACATGTCTAGGAGGGCGTTAAAAAGTGGTTTTACGGAAAAAAAAACACCTGAATTTAACCCCAATTAATTTTAATCAAATAGTTTGATTGTGTAGTATGATATGAGTTTTTCTTTCGGACCGAAATTTTTGAAATAGCTACAGCAGCTTTTGGAATTGTGCATCTTAAAGAAAAATTCCATGAAGAATCCGCTAATTTTTATTTCTTTTATTTTCTGGTGAAATGAGAACTTTGGGTGTTGACTAGAAATAAGGCCGTTAGCGATTACATAACCAACCATGGTATAACCATGGCAAAACCAAAAATGGTTTTGCGTTGATTACGAGTCTGAAACAAAAAAAAAATAGGGGGTCTCATTTGAAATACTAAACAGAGTTAGGTTCCGTTGTAGGTACCCTGTATATAAACGCATTATAATCTTGACCATCAAATTCTTTGTTTCAAATTAAGGGGTGTTTACGTGTGACATGTGTTTCCGAACACCGTGTATAGCGGCTTAACATATTTTTCGATTGAAATCAATTTTTATTATGAGAAAAAGAAAAACCGTTCTTTTGTTCGACTCCAAAAGTCGTTGGGTATAATTTTGAAGCGCTTTTCCCATATCGGTCGCTTTCCTCCCGGAATTGCTCTAAACCATTATAACATAGCTTAAGTAAAATAATTTCAGGAGTTTTCCGAGATTTGTCAAATCGAATCCTTTTTTAAAAAGATTTAGGGGTTTTCCTCCCTTTCAACTACATTTTTCGTCGATTTCTGAATCTTCCCCAAACTTCCCATTCTTTACTGAATTTTCCGACGTTGTTTTCCTTGCTTTTTAAAAATTATATTTTATCCCATTTTGATTACATAAATCCGAGCAGTTCCGGATAATTACGATAAATCCGGAAAATTTTGTGAAATTAGTTCGATTTTCGCTAATTGAAAAATAAGTCAGATTATAAACAAAATAATATCATAATATCCGTACATATAAATCTATAGTCCATTTCGTTGTAAAATTTTAAGAGATTTTTCTTTTTTTAAACCCTTAAGTCTCTTTTAAATGGAAATTGCCTTTCACCGGGAAGAAAATTTTTTATGTTCAACCCTCTAAGTTGCTGGTAATGAATTTAGAATGTTTGTTTACAGGGACGTAGTTAAGACGTGCTGTGCGTTCTTCGGGAAAAATCGTTATGATTCAAACACTCAGACATACGTAGATGAAGGCGTAGTGTCATGTGTGAGTACGGGGGGGGGGTATGTGTATGTATGTGTATGGGGTGTATACTAGTGATTAGTTAGGAACTCAGTGATAACACAGTAATTCTTAAGCGTTCCAGGACGTTCCAGGGCTTGATAAATAACGGCAATCACTGATACAAAGCATTTCGCGATGCCGCCAAGGGGAGCATTGAAAACGGGAGCACGGGCATCATGCTTCTCACATCATCGTACCTACCACTCGGGCGTATCGACTCTTCTCGCTCATTTGAGGGCGGGGAAGTTGATATCACAACTTTTTCCGGCTGATGTAAAAGGATTTTTGCGAGGCGGGGTGTTTTTTACACGGGGTGTTTTTTGTGGAGATATCATATCTTTTTGTAGTTTAAAAGACTTTTAAGACCCATTTCCGAAATCCGACCTCTGGTGTAAATCGGATGTACAGAAGGCGCCTCAGACTAACTGACGATCGAAAAATGATCACTGGTCAAATTGACCCTAAGGGGTCTGGAAGACCCATTTCCGAAATTCGACCTTATGGTGTAAATCGGGTGTACAGCCGGCGCCACAGACAATGATCACAGGTCAAATTGACCCTGAGGGGTCTGGATGACCCATTTCCGAAATCCGTCCTCATTACCATACTCGTCCTCATTGCTAAACTCAGAAGGAAGCTCTGTGCACAATTTCAAGTCGATTGGTCTTGTCTCCAGGCTGTGTACCCGTTAAAGTGGCTAAAATTACCCTAAAATTTCAGTTTTTTGTTCCTAACTTTTTTTTTAAGTTAAGATTTCGGGGTAAATCTTTCAAAAGGCACTGGCTCAAGTTGAAAGGAAGCTCTGTGCAAAATTTCAAGTCAATCGGTGCGCTAGGAGAGGCTGTAGCCTTGTCTAGCTGAATAAGAAGAAGAACACGGTAAAGGCGAAAAACCGGGTTTTCAGACTTTATATCTCGGCTCCCTGTGGACCGATCGACTTGAAATTTTCAGCGTTTACTCATATCATATCAAAGTAAATCTGTAGCAAATTTCAAGTCGATCGGTCCACAGGGAGCCGAGATCCAGATACCTGAAAAACGCAAATCGTGACGTCCAGTAAACATACACTTGGTAGGTACCGTTTTCTGACGTCTTCGGACTGGGTGTTGCTTGGCGGGGCGGAACGCTACCGCGTTCCTAGATTCTGTTTAAAAAAACCGATAATTTTCATTTCTGGAATAAGAAATTGGGGTTTTAACTTTAAATAAGGCCGTTAGAGACAACATCTCGTGAAGCAGAATGCGAAATGCCCAAATTAATGATAGTTAAAATCATCGGTCAAGCAGCACAATTGATCTCTTCAGACTTAAATGCGCAGAGGCTTCAAATAGCACCGCCCACGGATACAAAAAAAAAATCATCGGACAAATAGAAGAAAAATGAAGAAGAAATCAGTTTTCTTAGGTCCATTTTAACGGATTTTAGAACGAAAAACGCTAAACATTGACATTTTTTGCAATTAAAGGTTACAGAGTTTTAGCGAAATAATGAACATGGCGTCCCTTTCACCCTCGTCCCTTTCACCCTCGCCCCCCGGGATGGGGACAACTGTAATAAATACTAAGGGCTGCGTTACACAAGACCGTTCTTGTCAAGTTGTCTTCTGCGCTACACCTTTGATTTGCATTTTCTTCGTCAACTGCATCCTCAGCGTTTCTCTGTAAGTACTGGTTCATAATTTATTTTCGTGTAAAATATTTCAAAATTTTCCAAATTAAAAAAAGTTTTAAAATATTTTAGTGTAAAAATAATTTCTAAGTTGAAACTTACACTCTGGGAAATCGGACCCAAATTTTTATTGCAATTAGCAACTTGATTTTAGGTTTTTCAAAGGGTTAAAAACTTTCAATAATAAGGTTTTTTATTTAAATTTTTTTTCTCTCTTAACGTCTTATTTAACTTTTATTTTTTTTTAAAAATACTGTGGTAAAATTTTTCATATTTTTAAAGCGTTTGGTTTGTTTTTGCAGATTCCATAGCCTACGTCAGTGACGCCACCCCTTTGATATCAACCTTTTTCCAACTACGTATTTATTTTTTGGTAAGTACTTATTTTTGTCTAAAATATTTGGAAATGCCCGCTTTGTAAAAATGTTCTGGAAAACTATACGGAGATCACGGTGTTTTTTTAACTAAACTTTTTCTTTAAAATATTATAGCAAATTTAATCTTCAGACTTCATATTCTACTTTTTTAAACTATTCTACTCAAGTAAAATTTCTTTATATTTTATAAACCTTTTTGTTTGTTTTTGCAGATTCCGCAGGCTACATCAGTTCGCCAACCGTTTCCGCTCTTCAGCTTCATCAAAGCTACTACTACAGACATCATTCTTCATCTCTTTTCCTTCTCCGTATTTATTTTTTAGTGAGTACTTATTTTCTTCTAAAATGCCCGATTCATAAAAATATCAAAATATTTAATTTTTATTTACCAAAGTAGATTACACGGGAATCACGGTGGTTTTCGTTTCTCCCTGTTTTTTGTCAAAGAGAAACCCTTTTAGCAAAAATTCTTTGGCGTTATAGTCGAGGGGAGGGAAAAATTGTGCAGCATTTTCCCACTTACTTTCCTAAGCATCCTCCAATTTTAAACCTATTTTAAAACTTTTTTTTGCGTATTTTTATTTTTTACCAACGTTAATAATTCTCAGTTTTTTAAGGTAGATTTCGGAGGTAGATTACCTATTTTAAATTACACTTTTTTAATTTAATTTTTGAGGTTTATAAATACCTTGGATGGTTGTAGCTTTTTAAATTTTTGAGTTTTTTCGTTTCTCCTTTTTCTGGTCTCTAAACACCGAGTTACACACTGAGTAGTTTTCAGTTTTTTTTGTTCAAAAAATCGCAATCAATATCCACATTATTTTCGCGGGGAAATAAATTTTTTAAATGATGCTTTCTAACCTGCCGCCCCATGCATGACCCGTCATAATATTTAGAGCAGTTTTACTTTACGAGCTGAGGAAGTTTTTTTTATGAATGTTTGTTTCTTTGCAGAAGATGTCACGATCTTATAACATTAGGGACCTTGCGTTTACCCAGGACAAGGACCTTAGGGAGGCGAGGCGTGAGGCGGAGGAATGGAAGAAGAGCCACTCCAGCAGCTTCTCGCCCACCAAAAGAGTCAAGCCAGAACGAGGCGAGGTCTCCTCATCATCGAAGGGGGCAACACCGCGCCACGAGATCAATGTTCAGTTATTTGGTCAGTTATTTGGTTCAAGATAGCTTTAGTTTTTTTTTTAATTTTAATACTGTACATACTTTTTTTCTCAATAAATTCAATTCTGTTAATGTATATGGTATTCTTAATGATTCCTTTTTATTAAAATATTTATGAGCACAATTGAATTTCTGGGAATGCGTTCAGAGAAATGCTAAAATCGCATTTGGCGACTTCATATTCAGTAAGAATTTTTAAGGATCCTCAACACAGAATGGAAGTCCCCCTTGATTCATATTTATAAATTATAACTAAAATAATATTTTAATGGATGCAAACCCTCGCCGAGACTTCAGAACATTTTTTCAATACGGCAAAATAAGATAAAAAATTAAATCTGAAATATTAGAAATTTTGATAGCAAGTTTGGTCAGCCCTGGAGACAAAACACGATTTCACCAAACATAGAAAAAATTTTGAGAGGCAAAAACATTATTTTGAGGCCAATTTTGGTCAAAATTTCAAATGTCAAATGCAACTTTTCAATGGATTTGAAATCTTTTAAAGTTTAAAAAATTAGGTTTTCAATCTTTAAAACGGAAAGTTTCTGAGACTTCTGACAGAAAGGTCTCCAAAACTTTGTTTGTTTTTTTACACCTCATAACTGCCTAAAACAAGTTAAAATAGAAGTTTTTAAGGAGTTAAAAATTCGACGCTTTACATATGAAACCTTTCTGTCAATAATCTTCCGAACCATCTGTTTTCAAGTTTGTAAAACTAATTTTTTAACATGTCTGTCCACCGGATTATTGAGCGGTTTTTAGGGCATCTCCCAAATTGAAAAAACTTTTGTTTCCTCCTCCAGGTGATCAACTACCTTGGATTTTTGGAATAGAAACTAAGTTTTCATGCTGCAACAACAAAACTTTCGAAATGCATAAAACATTTCCTCCAAGATGATTCGAGTCGCAGCCTATCTTTCATAAAGCCCAAACAGATTTTTACACAAAAGAGTATTGAGGGTAAAATTATTTCATGGATGACAGCCTAAAAAATTTCACCATTAATACTTTTGTATTTTATTTTTATTCATTCAAAACTTCATGAACAAAATTAAGAGCTGGCGCAGTGTCCAATGCTGTCCACTCGAGTACATCATCGTCATATTTTGAGTAGACGCCGACTAATTTTCGTCCGCAAACAATAGAAGATCCCGACATAGGGAGTCTGGCACTAGTAATACCCATGTAACATTGAAAACCGTCGTTTTTTGTGCTGTGATGGATTTCTCGTTAGCTTTCTTCATGTTGGTCGCAAAACACATTAATTATAAGAACAAGATTTTACTATAACACCTGGTTCCAACTCAAAAATGATCCATTCCTCTTTTCCGATTGAATGGAATAAACATTTTTTAATGAATGGAAAGTCAGTTAGGTGTTCCGGCAAAGGAATAGAATAGCCATACTCTCCGTTTATTTTCAATATTCCTAAATTGTAAATGAAGGAGTTATCGCTGAAAGTACTCAAGGCGAAAAAATTGTGGACGAACACTTTTTCGACGACGAACTCAATGTGATCAGCAGTGAAAACCTTTAATACTGACAGCTCGTACGGAGAAAAGTGATACGACACGAAATTAGAGTTGCTAGCGAGTTTTTTATATGAGCCGATGCATGTTCCGCTGGTCAAGACGTGATTTTTGCTTATAAAAGTTCCAAAGCATTCGACTTCCGATGCCAAAGGAACGACTATACTACACTGACAAGACTCTTTTGTACAAATCCCGATCAGATATTTCATGGAATGTGGAAGACACAATCGAAATCAGAGAAAATAAAAACAATATGAATATCATTTTTTTTTAACTTTGATTAATCTCAAACATTTTTTGAGCATATGGTGCTCGCTTTAATGATGTTAATTTTTTTTTCTAGTCATAAATTACGTAATTTTCAGAGTTTTTACGTTTTTAATATTGAGACTTGATGATGTTTGCAACTACCTCTCTCTCGAACGTTGATGTTTCTGACTTTCTTGTTGGTTTTCTACCTTAAAAACTCTAATTTTACCAAATTTTTAGTTTTTTTCCTCTATTTTTTACCCATAAAAATTTCAAACAATTCATTTCGATGAATGGACATAGCGCCCTTTCCCCCTTATTAAATGTGCCCTCATTTGATCTGTGAACTAGACATTGCAAACATAAATCTGGGATTATTAAGGGATCGTTATAATAATCCACAATAAAATAAAAGATCGACGGGATAAATTTGGATTCGTTTTTACTTTTAACAGATCTTTGAAGAAAATAGCGTTTGATGCGTTCACGTTCGTTACTTTTTATTAACTGACTAAACTTTCGAATATAAAATAATAACTCAATAAAATAAAACATATGGCCGATGGTGGCGCTTTGGAGGAATCTCCGGGTACCGAAGTAGGGAGATGGCCACCATTCCTACATAAATAACTCTAAAATTTTAATTTTATATTTTAGAAAGTTCTAGAACGAAAAAAAGTATTTCCTGAACGGTTTAAGATAAAAATGCAATGGGCCACGACCCGCCAGACTTCAGGATTTTTATTACCTACTTCGAATATCCAAACCCATATTATTTGTCTAAAAATATGTTTTAAAATTGTTTTTAAAAAAGTACTCAAAAAAAGAATATAGCAGAGGAGCTTGCGTCGGCCATGCTGATTAAGAAAACGTGAGAGGGACTATCTAATAAAATAGATTTCGATGAAAAGAAACTTTAAACATAATCAGAAAACCTTGGGGTCATATTTATATTCTTGAAAAGAAAGTCATCAAACTGATGAGGCGTATTACGCCGAAACCGGTCGTGAAATATCCGTTTTTTTCATTCTTTCTCCCTCTGTAACTTTTAATAGCATCCAATAAACGTTCCCTATTTGCGCGATTACGCATAAACCAAAAACCCTATAGTAAAAAAATACTTCGAATTCCTTAATAGGTATAAAAGAGGTGGTGTAATGACAATTAGGAGGTAGTGGGGCCCGAGGGGGTGCCGTATAAACGGATAGTTTATCCACCTTCCCGCAGCGTCCATAATACCGTCTAATGAAAGTCAAGTAAAAAGTGTAGGAGAATGAAAAATAAGGAAATAGTTCACCTGATGAGGCGTATTACGCCGAAACCGGTCGTGAAATATCCGTTTTTTTCATTCTTTCTCCCTCTGTAACTTTTAATAGCATCCAATAAACGTTCCCTATTTGCGCGATTACGCATAAACCAAAAACCCAATAGTAAAAAAATACTTCGAATTCCTTAATAGGTATAAAAAGAGGTGATGTAATGACAATTAGGAGGTAGTGGGGCCCGAGGGGGTGCCGTATAAACGGATAGTTTATCCACCTTCCCGCAGTGTCCATAATACCGTCTAATGAAAGTCAAGTAAAAAGTGTAGGAGAATGAAAAATAAGGAAATAGTTCACCTGATGAGGCGTATTACGCCGAAACCGGTCGTGAAATATCCGTTTTTTTCATTCTTTCTCCCTCTGTAACTTTTAATAGCATCCAATAAACGTTCCCTATTTGCGCGATTACGCATAAACCAAAAACCCTATAGTAATAAATAAGTATGTTCGTGGAAGATAAAGAGGGGTGGCTATTTTTAAACAAAGAAGGAATTAAATGCCCCGATTTTTACCTGCCTTGGATTTCCCCAACCCTTACCCGGAACTGTTCAATCTCTGCAAGAAAAATTATTAAATATAAATGTTTAAAAATATTTTTTAATAATTGGTAGCATTTGTCAAGTGAACACTCCAAACATTTTTTTAAACAATAATTTTTTATTATTGGCGATCGATTTCGAGATCCTCAGAACCCCTCCTCAAGTCTGTCAAAAACACCATTTTTACAAATGAATTTTCTTTTAAATTAATACAATAAAATTTAAAAAATGTTAAAATTACCTTAAGAAATGAGAATTAAATATATTTTATAGTTTTCATAATTGAAACCTATTAATTGTTATATGTATTGTTTTGTTTATATTATTTACAGGTGTTTCTATTTCTTTTTTATTTATTTTAATAGTAATTTCTTTTAAATTAAATTCGAAAAATGTTAAAATTTCCATGTACAAAAATAAATCAGAAAGAGTGAGACAATAAACAGGAATATTTCACGACCGGTTTCGACCTGATAGGTCTCATTTGGTGAATTATTTTCCGTTTATTGCTCTCTAAAATTTTTGCACGGCAATTGTCCAAGACTGCAGGAACGAGTTGTTCCTCTTACCTTCCTGCGGTCTTGGACAATTGCCGTGCAAAAATTTTAGAGAGCAATTAACGGAAAATAGTTCACCTGATGAGACCTATTAGGTCGAAACCGGTCGTGAAAAACTCCTGTATATTTGAAAAAAGAAAACTCTTTTCATACTTGAGGAGGGAATCTGAGGATCCCGAAATCGAACGCCAATAATTAATAACTTCTTTAAGGAAGTTAAAAATAAATTTTAAAAAAGTTTGGAGTGTTCACCTGATAAATTTACCAATTATGGATCACCAAACAAACTAAAAAAAAATTTCTTCTTCTTGGGGAGAAACCTAAAATGTGGGTATCTAAAATATCATCGGAGTTTAATAAATCACATCACACCTCTTTCATTCAATTTTAAATTAGTGGTGATGAATCATCCCACATCAAAATTTCGTTAACGGTTTTGTCAAATTTAAAAACAGCTAAATTTCTTGAAAGAAAAATTACATATGAAAAATTACATTACTCATAAACTTCCCTTCTATAAAAACGAATTTTCCGAGAGTTTTCTGGAGCCGAAGAATTTCTCTTATCAATTTTTATTGTTAAGCTATTTTTTTTGAAGATATAGGATATTTAATAGAAAACCCCTTTCTAAATTCATTACCAGCAACTTAGAGGGTTGAACATAAAAAATTTTCTTCCCGGTGAAAGGCAATTTCCATTTAAAAGAGACTTAAGGGTTTAAAAAAAGAAAAATCTCTTAAAATTTTACAACGAAATGGACTATAGATTTATATGTACGGATATTATGATATTATTTTGTTTATAATCTGACTTATTTTTCAATTAGCGAAAATCGAACTAATTTCACAAAATTTTCCGGATTTATCGTAATTATCCGGAACTGCTCGGATTTATGTAATCAAAATGGGATAAAATATAATTTTTAAAAAGCAAGGAAAACAACGTCGGAAAATTCAGTAAAGAATGGGAAGTTTGGGGAAGATTCAGAAATCGACGAAAAATGTAGTTGAAAGGGAGGAAAACCCCTAAATCTTTTTAAAAAAGGATTCGATTTGACAAATCTCGGAAAACTCCTGAAATTATTTTACTTAAGCTATGTTATAATGGTTTAGAGCAATTCCGGGAGGAAAGCGACCGATATGGGAAAAGCGCTTCAAAATTATACCCAACGACTTTTGGAGTCGAACAAAAGAACGGTTTTTCTTTTTCTCATAATAAAAATTGATTTCAATCGAAAAATATGTTAAGCCGCTATACACGGTGTTCGGAAACACATGTCACACGTAAACACCCCTTAATTTGAAACAAAGAATTTGATGGTCAAGATTATAATGCGTTTATATACAGGGTACCTACAACGGAACCTAACTCTGTTTAGTATTTCAAATGAGACCCCCTATTTTTTTTTTGTTTCAGACTCGTAATCAACGCAAAACCATTTTTGGTTTTGCCATGGTTATACCATGGTTGGTTATGTAATCGCTAACGGCCTTATTTCTAGTCAACACCCAAAGTTCTCATTTCACCAGAAAATAAAAGAAATAAAAATTAGCGGATTCTTCATGGAATTTTTCTTTAAGATGCACAATTCCAAAAGCTGCTGTAGCTATTTCAAAAATTTCGGTCCGAAAGAAAAACTCATATCATACTACACAATCAAACTATTTGATTAAAATTAATTGGGGTTAAATTCAGGTGTTTTTTTTTTTCCGTAAAACCACTTTTTAACGCCCTCCTAGACATGTACCATGTGTTTCCAGACAAAAATCAAGGATATGGCCGGAAAATCTAGTTAAAAGAGAGTTGTTTGTCACCAATAAGTAAAACCCGCAAAAATCATGTAATAAAAAGGGTATCTTTTGCAAAAAAATCGTGGAAATCACCTGAAATTTTTTATTAATTTTTTCCCGAACAGTACATATTGTACTTAAAATACAAGTACCTACCAATTACAAGTAAATGTACTTACAAGTTGAGAAAGACAAGTACTTGAGACTGGTAGACAACTGACGAATGCAAGTACAAGTATTGGGGTATTATTGGTTGGGATTATTGCATGGGAAGGTACAAGTCATTTGTTCAAGTAATAGTACTTGTAATTGTTGTACTTTAGTTGTACTTGAACGTTAAAAAAATTCTCAATCAACTTCATCTTTCATTTATTGATGCATCTTAAGTGATATTTTCTATAACCTTAGAAGTAATTGAAGTAAGTACTTATGTCATTATGTACGAATGTACTTAAGTACTTCCAACTATGATATCGAAGACCTGTAAACTCGAAGACCTGTAAAACATATGAAGTCGATCAGTATACGGGTCGGGTTTTGCTTGGCGGGGCGGAACGCTACTGCGTTCCTACATCTCTTAAAGACCCTGATAAAATAAAAAGGTTAGAGTTTTGAAACTTTTTTTCCACCAAATTAGTGTTCAATCAACTACGCCTACGAGCCCTTGGTCTCGCAAGGAGGTAATAAAAAAATTTAATTTTTATTAATATTTCAAGAAACCAACTTCGGAGACAAACAACTCTATCTGGTACTCACTAAATTAAAACATTTTTTTTTGTGCTATCAAATTATTTTATATTTTTTAAATAAAATCAGGGGTTGAGCAAGAACGGACGCCATACCAACATGGGGAAACCAGGCCCCTCCTTCAACACCCATGTTTCTAACCCACAACTCCATTTGCCATGAGAGACCTCAATTGCGAGTATAATAATTTGAATATTTTAATCACAGTGGAAAAAAAAATTTAAGCAACTTTTTAAAGCGTAGGAAAATTCAACTAGTTCAGTAACCTAGATGGGAAAACCCATCAATTAATTTCGCTACCTGCTCTCCTTTAAGGGAGAAAAAAATAAGGATTAACTACTTCGTCAATTCCTTTCACAAAAGTATAGTCGCTGTCGACAAATATTGAACCAAAAATGTTATATTGATAAATTATAGAAAAATAGGACAGTTTGGGCTTTTTTTGAGCAGACCATACGCAAATGAATCAAATGAATCGACTTAAAAGAGTCAGTGAGGTCCTCATAAAATTCCCTTCTATAAAAACGATTTTTCCGAGAGTTTGCTGAAGCCGAAGAATTTCTCTTATCAATTTTTATTGTTAAGCTATTTTTTGAAGATAGGTATAGGATATTTAATAGAAAACCCCTTTCTAAATTCATTACCAGCAACTTAGAGGGTTGAACATAAAAAATTTTCTTCCCGGTGAAAGGCAATTTCCATTGAAAAGAGACTCAAGGGTTTAAGAAAAGAAAAATCTCGTAAAATTTTACAACAACGAAATGTATTATAGATTTATATGTACGGATATTATGATATTATTTTGTTGATAATCTGACTTATTTTTCAATTAGCGAAAATCCAAGTAACTTCACAAAATTTTCCGGATTTATCGTAATTATCCGGAACTGCTCGGATTTATGTAATCAAAATGGGATAAAATATAAATTTTAAAAATCAAGAAAACAACGTCGGAAAATTCAGTAAAGAAGGGGAAGTTTGGGGAAGAAACAGAAATCGACGAAAAATGTAGTTGAAAGGGAGGAAAACCCCTAAATCTTTTAAAAAAAGGATTCGATTTGACAAATCTAGGAAAACGCCTGAAATTATTTTACTTAAGCTATATTATAATGGTTTAGAGCAATTCCGGGATGAGAGCGACCAATATGGGAAAAGCGTTTCAAAATTTTCCACCCAACGACTTTTGGAGTCGAACATAAGAACAGTTTTTCTTTTTCTCATGATAAAAAATGATTTCAATCAAAAAATGTGTTAAGCCGCTATACACGGTGTTCGGAAACACATGGCACACGTAAACACCCCTTAATTGAAGATACCCTTAAGATGGTGAAGATTATAATGCGTTTGATATACAGGGTGCCTACAACAGAACCTAACTCCGTTATTTCAAATGAGACGCCCTATTTTTTTTTGTTTCAGACTCGTAATCAACGCAAAACCATTTTTTGTTTTGGTTTTACGCAATGGCCATTCAAAATTTAGCATTTATCGCGCTAAAATCCATTAAAATCAACACAAGAGACTCATTTATTTTTTAAATTTTACTTCTTTTTGCCCGGAGATTCCAACTATCACAAATTCATGCAACTTCGCATTCTACATCACGAGATGTCATCGCTAACGGCCTTATTTCTAGTCAATAGCCAAAGTTCTCATTTCATCGGAAAATAAAAGAAATAAAAATTAGCGGATGCTTCATGGAATTTTTCTTTAAGATGCACAATTCCAAAAGCTGTTGTAGCTATTTCAAAAATTTCGGTTCGAAAGAAAAACTCATTTCACACTACACCATCGAATTCTTTGTTTATAATTAAGGGGGGGTCAAGTTCATTTTCTTCCGTAAAACCACTTTTTAACGCCCTCCTAGACGTGTACCATGTGTTTCCAGACACCGTGTAAGCAAAAAAAAAAAATCATGGATATGGACAGAAAATCAAGTTAAAAGACAGTTGTAGGTCACCAATAATTAAAACCCGCAAAAGTCATTTAATAAAAGGGTTTCTTTTGCAAAAAATCATGGAAATCACCTGAAAATTTTTTTTCATGGTTGGCTTATCGGATCAAAGCGACTAAAAGATTTTTTAAGGAAAATTTAATTTTTTTCATCCCAATATTTTTCATATAAAAGTTTTTTTTTTTGGTTTAGCGAAATAAAGAAAATGGCGTCCTTTTTGCTCTCGTCCCTTTCACCCTCTGGGTGGGGGTAACTGTAATAAATACTAAGGGCTGCGTTGCCCAAGACCTTTCTTGTCTAAGTTGTCCGCAGAGTAACACCTTTGACATTTTATTCGTATTTCTTCGCCAACTGCATCCTAAACGTTTCTCCGTAAGTACTGGTTCATATTTTGTTTTTGTGTAAACTATTTCAAAATTTTCTAGATTAAAAGAAATTTTTATTTATTGATTTGAGATTTTTTATTAAACTTTTTCTTCTTCTCTCTTGACTTTTTATTTAACTTTTTGTTTTTAAATTAACAAATACTTTGGTAAAATTTTTCATATTTTTTAAAGCTTTTTGTTTGTTTTTGCAGACTCCAAGGGCTACATCAGTTCGCCAACCGTTTCCGCTCTTCAGCTTCATCAAAGCTTATACTACAGACATCAGCCTTCATCTCTTTTCCTTCCCGGTATTTATCTTTAGGTGAGTACTCATTTTCTTCTAAAATGTCCAATTAATAAAAATATTTTGGTAAATTACACGGAAATCCCGGCGGTTTTCGTTTCTCCCAACTTTTTCGTCCGAGAGAAACCCTTTTTCAAAACTTTTGTGCGTTTTCTTCGGTCTTCTAGTCGAGAAACACAGATATTGTGCAGCATTTTCTCACTAACTCGTCCAAGAATCCGCATATTTTTAAACCTAAAATTTTAAACCTTTTTTTGCGTATTTTTATTTGGTAGTAGCTTTTTCAATTTTTGAGTTTTTTTGTATGTCCTTTTTTCTGGTCTGGAAACACCGAGTTACACCCTGAGTAGTTTTCAGTTTTTTTTTGTCAAAAAATCGCAATCAATATCCACATTATAACGAATGTTTGTTTTTTACAGAAAATGTCACGCACATACGATATGAGAGAGATGGCGACGACCCGCCATGAGGAGCTCGCAGAGGCTCGACGGGAGGCGGAAGCGTGGAAAAATAGCCACGCCAACTTTGCGCCTACCAAAAGGATAAAGCCAGAGGTAGGCGACGTCTCGTCATCATCATCCCGTAATCCTCCACCAACGCGCCACAACGCTTCGTAGCCTTCGTAGATTTCGTTTTACATAGATTATTCTGTAATTTTTAATATTGTAAATATGTAGTTTGATTTATAAAGAAATTCAATTCTGTAAATTTATATGGTGTTCTTAATGATTCCTTTCTATTAAAATATTTTTGAGCACAATCGAATTTGTGGGAATGCTAAAGCAGAAAAAAATGTTAAAATCGCATTAATTTGGCGATTTCATATTCAATTAGAATTTTTACGTATCCTCGATGGCAGCACTGGGGGGAAAAAACACGATTTCATCCCACATGGAGAATGTTTTTGCGGCCGATAATATAATTTTGCAATGGGTTTCAAAACTTTGAAAGTTTAAAAAATTAGGTTTTCAAACTTCAAAACAGAAGGTGTCCAGGACGTTTGAAAGAAAGGTCTCAAAAACGGTTTTTTTTTTACACCACATAAGAGTCTATAAACATGTAAACATAATATCATCTTTAAGGAACTTCAAAAGTCGACGTCAGTAATAGTTCCATTTGAGACCTTTCTGAAAAAAGTCGTGGAAACCTTCTTCTTACAAGATTGAAAACCCAATTTTTTATGATTTTTTATGAGTCGCCGAATACCTTTCATAAAGCCAAACAGCTTTTCACACTAAATCATATTGAGGGTACAATTATTTTATGGATGGCAGCCTAAAAAATCTCAACATTAATATTTTTGTAATTAATTTTTATTTATTTCATACTTCATGAACAAAATTAAGAGCTGGCGCAGTGTCCAATGCTGTCCACTCGAGTACATCTTTGACGGGTGCATGTTAGCTAGAGAGGCCGATGTTACTAATTTGATCTTTTTTTTTTTTTTTTAATTGGGTTCCATAAGCCACACACAAAAAAAGAAAAGTTAACTGGACGATAGATATAAAAGCGGTACGTGAACTCGGCGAAACGATATTTTAAATAGTAAACGTTAACTCGGCAAAAGGGCATTTTTGGAAGAATGATCTATTAAAAATATTTACAAATAACACTAATAATTCACAACGTTAATATTAATTATCTCTCTTCACTTGAAGACAATACAAAAATGGAAGTAAAGCCCCAAAACCTGTTGAAAGAGGGCTTTTTTACGCCGAAAAAATGGAGGAAAACACCGAAAAATCTGTTGAAAAGAGGGCTTTTTTGACCCCACAAAACCGATGAAAACGCTCAAAATTCTGTTGAAAATGGGGCTTATTTAACCCTAAAAAAATGGAAGTAAAGCCCCAAAACCTGTTGAAAGAGGGCTTTTTTTACGCCGAAAAAATGGAGGAAAACACCGAAAAATCTGTTGAAAAGAGGGCTTTTTTTACCCCACAAAACCGAAGAAAACGCTCAAAATTCTGTTGAAAATGGTTCTTATTTAACCCTAAAAAAATGGAAGTAAAGCCCCAAAACCTGTTGAAAGAGGGCTTTTTTACGCCGAAAAAATGGAGGAAAACAAAGAAAAATCTGTTGAAAAGAGGGCTTTTTTTACCCCACAAAAACGAAGAAAACGCTCAAAATTCTGTTGAAAATGGTTCTTATTTAACCCTAAAAAAATGGAAGTAAAGCCCCAAAACCTGTTGAAAGAGGGCTTTTTTTACGCCGAAAAAATGGAGGAAAACACCGAAAAATCTGTTGAAAAGAGGGCTTTTTTTACCCCACAAAAACGAAGAAAACGCTCAAAATTCTGTTGAAAATGGTTCTTATTTAACCCTAAAAAAATGGAAGTAAAGCCCCAAAACCTGTTGAAAGAGGGCTTTTTTTACGCCGAAAAAATGGAGGAAAACACCGAAAAATCTGTTGAAAAGAGGGCTTTTTTACCCCACAAAACCGAAGAAAACGCCCAAAAATCTGTTGAAATTGGGCTTATTTAACAATACAAAAATCGAAGTAAAGCCCCAAAACCTGTTGAAAGAGGGCTTTTTTACGCCGAAAAAATGGAGGAAAACACCGAAAAATCTGTTGAAAAGAGGGCTTTTTTTACCCCACAAAAACGAAGAAAACGCTCAAAATTCTGTTGAAAATGGTTCTTATTTAACCCTAAAAAAATGGAAGTAAAGCCCCAAAACCTGTTGAAAGAGGGCTTTTTTACGCCGAAAAAATGGAGGAAAACACCGAAAAATCTGTTGAAAAGAGGGCTTTTTTTACCCCACAAAAACGAAGAAAACGCTCAAAATTCTGTTGAAATGGTTCTTATTTAACCCTAAAAAAATGGAAGTAAAGCCCCAAAACCTGTTGAAAGAGGGCTTTTTTTACGCCGAAAAAATGGAGGAAAACACCGAAAAATCTGTTGAAAAGAGGGCTTTTTTTACCCCACAAAACCGAAGAAAACGCTCAAAATTCTGTTGAAAATGGTTCTTATTTAACCCTAAAAAATGGAAGTAAAGCCCCAAAACCTGTTGAAAGAGGGCTTTTTTACGCCGAAAAAATGGAGGAAAACACAGAAAAATCTGTTGAAAAGAGGGCTTTTTTACCCCACAAAACCGAAGAAACCGCTCAAAATTCTGTTGAAAATGGTTCTTATTTAACCCTAAAAAAATGGAAGTAAAGCCCCAAAACCTGTTGAAAGAGGGCTTTTTTACGCCGAAAAAATGGAGGAAAACACAGAAAAATCTGTTGAAAAGAGGGCTTTTTTTACCCCACAAAACCGAAGAAAACGCCCAAAAATCTGTTGAAATTGGGCTTATTTAACAATACAAAAATCGAAGTAAAGCCCCAAAACCTGTTGAAAGAGGGCTTTTTTACGCCGAAAAAATGGAGGAAAACACCGAAAAATCTGTTGAAAAGAGGGCTTTTTTTACCCCACAAAAACGAAGAAAACGCTCAAAATTCTGTTGAAAATGGTTCTTATTTAACCCTAAAAAAATGGAAGTAAAGCCCCAAAACCTGTTGAAAGAGGGCTTTTTTTACGCCGAAAAAATGGAGGAAAACACCGAAAAATCTGTTGAAAAGAGGGCTTTTTTTACCCCACAAAAACGAAGAAAACGCTCAAAATTCTGTTGAAAATGGTTCTTATTTAACCCTAAAAAAATGGAAGTAAAGCCCCAAAACCTGTTGAAAGAGGGCTTTTTTACGCCGAAAAAATGGAGGAAAACACCGAAAAATCTGTTGAAAAGAGGGCTTTTTTTACCCCACAAAACCGAAGAAAACGCTCAAAATTCTGTTGAAAATGGTTCTTATTTAACCCTAAAAAATGGAAGTAAAGCCCCAAAACCTGTTGAAAGAGGGCTTTTTTACGCCGAAAAAATGGAGGAAAACACAGAAAAATCTGTTGAAAAGAGGGCTTTTTTTACCCCACAAAACCGAAGAAACCGCTCAAAATTCTGTTGAAAATGGTTCTTATTTAACCCTAAAAAAATGGAAGTAAAGCCCCAAAACCTGTTGAAAGAGGGCTTTTTTTACGCCGAAAAAATGGAGAAAAACCCCGAAAAATCTATCGAAAAGAGGTTTTTTTACCCCACAAAACCGAAGAAAACGCCCAAAAATCTGTTGAAATTGGGCTTATTTAACAATACAAAAATGGAAGTAAAGCCCCAAAACCTGTTGAAAGAGGGCTTTTTTAAGCAGAAAAAATGTAGTAAAACAACGAAAAATATGTCGAAAAGAGGGCTTTTTTTATCCCACAAAACCGAAGAAAACGCCCAAAAATCTGATAAAAAATGGTGCTTCTTAGAGTAAATTCTTGTAAAATCTCAGTAAATTCTGCTACATCGTCGAGTTCACGTTTTTTTTAGGTTTTACTTCTTTTGCCCAGCTAACGTCCCGTATTTTTTCTCAAACGTTAACTGGGCGAACGAGGGGATTAAAAGTTTCGCCCAGTTAACATAGTGAAAAAATGGTCTCGTCGCCGAGCTCACGCCTTTTTCGCCGAGTTAACCGGACCCCTCTTCGAAATATTTTGAGTGGACGCCGACTAATTTTCGTCGCAAACAATAGAAGATCCCGACATTGGGAGTCTGGCGCTAATAATACCCATGTAACATTGGAAACCCTGGTTTTTGTGCTGTGATGGATTTCTCGTTCGCTTTCTTCATGTTGGTCGCAAAACACATATTCAGGGCAAGTTTCTACAAAAACACCTGGTTCCAATTCAAGCAGCAATTCGATCAGCAGTAAAACCTTTAATACGGACAATTCGTACGGAGAAAAGTGATACGACACGAAATTAGCGTTGCTACCGAGTTTTTTGTATGAGCCAATGCATGTTCCGCTGGTCAAGACGTGATTTTTGCTTATAAAAGTTCCAAAGCATTTGACTTCCGATGCCAAAGGAACGACTATACTGACCAGACTCTTCTTGTACAAATCCCGATCAGTTAATTCATGGACCCAATCGAAATCAGGGAAAATAAAAACAATATGAATATCTTTTTTTTTTTTTTAACTTTAGTTAATTTTAAAACTGTTTTTGAGCATATGGTGCTCGTTTCAATGATGTTATTTTTTTCTCCGTAGTATTTACTTAATTTCAAAGTTTTTACGTTTTTTAAATTGGTTCATTTTAAATCGGAGACTTTAATGATGTTAGCAACTACCGTTCTCCCGAACGTTGATGTTTCTGACTTTCTAGTTGTTTTCCTAACTTAAAAACACCAATTTTATCTAATTTTTAGTCGTTTTCCTCTATTTTTTTACCTTTAATTTCTAACCATTTCGTTTTGACCAAAAAGTTGTATGACCTTTAAAAGTCTTTTCAAAAGTTAATTTAAACTACAAAAAGATAATATGATATGGCTATCAAAACCACACCGTGTAAAAACACCCCGCCTCTCGAAAATCCTTTTACAGCAGCCTGAAAAAGTTATGATATCACCCCCCTCCCTCCGATGTACACTGTAGAGCAAAAGGAGAGGTGAATCGCCCGTGCTACCGTTTTCAAAGCTCCCCTTGGCGGCGTCGCGAAATGCTTTTTATCAGGGAGAACACGGTTTTTAGAAAATGAACGGAATATTGAAGGAGGAAGTCCTGCGAAAAGCCTGTAAACAAGCTTCTTTTTAGGGATTAGGGAGTTCAGGCCAATCTATAACTTATCATCTAACTAATCAGTAATCACTTGATTAATTCATTTTATAGCAAAATAAATGTTGAGGGCAATTTCCAAATGTTCAACCGAACACCTATGAAAAAGCAGTAGTTACGGATTTAATAGATTCAGACAGTTCGACAACATTGCTCCTAACTAATCACATCTGTTAAAAATCGTTTCGCGACGTCACCAAGGGGAGCATTGAAAACGGGAGTACGGGTGCTCCATCTCTCCTCTTTCTCTACAGTGTACATCGGTTGGCGGGGAAGTTGATACCCCCTTCTCAATATTGCCCTTATCGTTTGATCTGTGAACTAGACATTGCACACATAAATAAATTAAAAATTTTAATTTTTTGTTATTTTGTATTTTAGAAAGTTCTAGAACGAAAAAAAATTATTTCCTGAACGGTTGAAGATAAAAATAAGGGGGTGATTTTCTTGCCCTTGCACACAAAAGAAGGATAAAATTTAATGGGCCTCGACCCGCCAGACTTCAGGATTTTTATTACCTATTTCGAATATCACCCTTAATTATTTTCTTAAAAATATGTTAAAATTTTTTTTTTTTTAAAAAGTACTCCAAAAAAGAATAGAGCGGAGGAGCTTGCTTCGGCCAGGCTGATGAGAGGGAAGAAAACGTGAGAGGGACTATCTAATTTAAATAGATTTCGATGAAAAGAAACTTTAATCACAATCACAAAACTCCCGGGTAATATTTATATTCTTGAAAAGAAAGTCACCAATTGCATGAAGTTTCTTTTCCCATAGGTTAGTGACTTGTCGTTTGGGGAGGGGCCTCCGAACTCTCACTTTGCTGGCATGGCGAACGTTCTAGAACAAGCGTTTAAAAGTTTTAAAAAATCAATGTATACCTAATTTAGGTAATCGAACTAGGTACTTAAAATTATTGATTTTAGCAGAAACATACCTGTCCTAATATTACCTATGTATTTCTTTTGGTTCCTGTATGAGATGAATATTTTTGCTTCCCTTTATTCTAACAATGTAATAGTGCTACAGATTCATGAGCAACGAGAAGGGTAACACATGAAAATAAAATACATTAATTTATAACAAATATTTTTATTCATACCCAATAGAACACGAGGTTGGTAACTTATGTAATTACATTATATATTAATCTCGTTATACCTAATATAAATTCGACTAGAAAAAAACAGCCTCATAGGTAAATCTATAAATTTTTAATTTCAAACACTAGAACATGTCAGTCTTATATTTTTATATTATAGAATATAAACAAACAAAAAAAAACTTAAGGTACGAAAAACATAATATAAAAAGATTTATTTGGATACAAGGAAAAACTATTATTAAAATGTATCAATCGATGGGCATCGAATCTTCTTCATCTGAGAATACCATTACGTTGTTTTCGGTATCATCACAAATAGATTTCGGAATAACGACATTGGGCAACGTTTTCAAAATTTCACAGAAGAACTTATCTTTCATCCAATCGACTCCAATTTTCGATAACAACGATTGTACATCCTTTATTTTTTCAATGCTCATATTATTACTTTTTTGGACTAGCTTCAGATTTATTGGTAACGTTCGAAGATCTTTAAATTTTTTCTTAGTTATTTGTGAACTGTATGTGCGCCGGAGTAGCTCGGTTGTACTTTGATATAATTAAAATTTTCGTGCTCAAAAAATATTTTTTTGCAAGCAGAAATTTTGAATCCCTTCTCACCAGCTTTTAAAGCGGACTTGGCGCTCTCAGTCCAGGAATGCACCATGAACTGTCTCGATGTGTGCAAGGTTCCAACCTCTTTTAGGACGTCGTCATACTTATGGGGCGTGAGGATCGTGTCGATTTTTCTCAATTTTTTTTCCACAATACCGAATGCTCGATCTGCAGGCATATACGAGTGGCCACGAACAGGAAAATACATTTCGAAATTCATTTTTTTTTTAGCACAATACTTCATCAACATCAAAACCATTGCGTAGTTTTTGTTTTGAGAAGCGCAAGAATCGCAAAATAAGCGTAAGGTGGTAACTGTCGGTCGATTTTTCAAATGGCAAGGTAGGACGTTGTTTAAAAAATGCGATAAACACGAAATGATCACATTGGCTCCTCTTCCATACTCTGACTCGAGCCATCTGTGGAAATGATAATGAACATTTTCCTGGTTCAGTCTAGAATTTTGATCGTGGATAACTACTCCAAAAATGTATAACCACATCTGCCGCGAGTAAAAAGCTTCCCCCACAGGGGTTTTTGGTAAGGGTTGATTTTGCATTAAATCAAAATTTATTTCAATGCTTTCTGCTTCGTGAGTATTAAGTACTTTAAAAAATGTCTTTGCTCGTCGAATATGAACGGCATATTCTAAAATGAGAACTTTTTTCTTTGCTTCTTCCTTTTCTACTGCTCTTTGGGTTTTAAGACTTAAACATGTGCTACAAACGTCGGATTTTGGGGATCCAAATCCTAAGTTGAATTTCCGAACAAATATTATAGTACGTACTATATTTGCAGGACGGATCACCCGTTTGATATAAGGCCCACATTTTTTAAATCGACAGGTTTGCGGGAAGATACGCTCGTAATGGTGTTTTATTTCGGCCATAATGGCGTTCTCGGCATTTGAAGGTTTTTATGTGGGCTATGATATTTTTTTCGCGAGCTGATTTTTCTTCGCTGAATCTCGCTCCACCTCTTTTTTCTTTCATGTTCTCGTCAGGCTCTAAGATGGACTTTGCTGCGATTTCTAATTTGCGTCTTCCTACTCCAAGAACTTTTTGTAGAGCGTCTTTACAAATTTGAACACGTTTTGTAGCCTGAATAAAATAGGATGTCGATAAATTTCGGTTTCTCTTTCGGGTCAAGTCACAGACCCTTGGTCGTTCGGGGAGCTGGACGGATATGCAACGTTGGATGAATTGTCTTTGTTCGATCGAAGACGTAATTTTTTGAAAAGAATTTCGAAATTTGAATAAATCATGATTGGTAAGCTGCCTTATTTGGCAAAAACATTTTCCTTGAGTGTTGACATGTTTACATGGTAAAATCGGATTCGAATCGGATAGCTGGACATTCTTCTTTTTTTGGTTTTTCTTCCAGTTTTCTCTGGAGATACTTCTTTTCCTTGAAGTACTGGGGCCTTGCTCAATAGGCTCCTCCCACGCGTCCTCCAGGAGTTCTTCGATGCAGTCCGGAAGGCCGCTCAAATTGTCTTCCATTTCTGTTTCTACATGAAGATAAACATTCATAGTTTTTATAAATAATATTTGAGACACTGCATTAACGTTTTTAATACTCACCGAAGTGCAAGGGCCGTTCCACGATTACACGCTCCGTTTTTTGTTACATTTATCAAGTTTGGCGCCAAAATTGTTTTTGGCAATACTACCAACATATATCCATAAAATTTCCCTCTCAACACCGAATAAAATAATAATTTAAGGCCAATAAACGAACTTTTAAGGGGAAAAACTAGATAAAATCATGGATATAGAACCCAAAAGATGAAACGGTGAACCATCGTGTTGATTAACGAAGGATATAGTACCTTTTGATACCAAACACGTGAGCGACGCCATATTCACTGGATATAGTATCTTTTGGAATAAAATAAATTTTTTTTCACCTTTAAACATTAGGATAGAATCTAGGAACGCGGTAGCGTTCCGCCCCGCCAAGCAACACCCAGTCCGAAGACGTCAGAAAACTGTACCTACCAAGTGTATGTTTACTGGACGTCACGATTTGCGTTTTTCAGGTATCTGGATCTCGGCTCCCTGTGGACCGATCGACTTGAAATTTGCTACAGATTTACTTTGATATGATATGAGTAAACGCTGAAAATTTCAAGTCGATCGGTCCACAGGGAGCCGAGATATAAAAGTCTGAAAACCCGGTTTTTCGCCTTTACCGTGATCTTCTTCTTCTTCTTCTTCTTCTTCTTATTCAGCTAGACAAGGCTACAGCCTCTCCTAGCGCACCGATTGACTTGAAATTTTGCACAGAGCTTCCTTTCAACTTGAGCCAGTGCCTTTTGAAAGATTTACCCCGAAATCTTAACTTAAAAAATAGTTAGGAACAAAAAACTGAAATTTTAGGGTAATTTTAGCCACTTTAACGGGTACACAGCCTGGAGACAAGACCAATCGACTTGAAATTGTGCACAGAGCTTCCTTCTGAGTTTAGCAATGAGGACGAGTATAGTAATGAGGACGGATTTCGGAAATGGGTCATCCAGACCCCTCAGGGTCAATTTGACCAGTGATCATTGTCTGTGGCGCCGGCTGTACACCCGATTTACACCATAAGGTCGAATTTCGGAAATCGGTCTTCCAGACCCCTTGGGGTCAATTTGACCAGTGATCATTTTTCGATCGTCAGTTAGTCTGAGGCGCCTTCTGTACATCCGATTTACACCAGAGGTCGGATTTCGGAAATGGGTCTTCCTGACCCCTTAAGGTACATTCCAGACTTGCTAAATGCCACTATCGGCTGGCTTAATTATTACGCTACATACGCTATTAATTTAATGCTACCATTTTTCCCGGGCAACTGAAACAACGCGCGGTTCTTTTAGGAGTTTTACGATTCATTTGAATTTAAACTACAAAAAGATATGATATCCCCACAAAAAACACCCCGTGTAAAAAACACCCCGCCTCGCAAAAATCCTTTTACATCAGCCGGAAAAAGTTGTGATATCAACTTTCCCGCCCTCAAATGAGCGAGAAGAGTCGATACGCCCGAGTGGTAGGTACGATGATGTGAGAAGCATGATGCCCGTGCTCCCGTTTTCAATGCTCCCCTTGGCGGCATCGCGAAATGCTTTGTATCAGTGATTGCCGTTATTTATCAAGCCCTGGAACGTCCTGGAACGCTTAAGAATTACTGTGTTATCACTGAGTTCCTAACTAATCACTAGTATACACCCCATACACATACATACACATACCCCCCCCCCGTACTCACACATGACACTACGCCTTCATCTACGTATGTCTGAGTGTTTGAATCATAACGATTTTTCCCGAAGAACGCACAGCACGTCTTAACTACGTCCCTGTAAACAAACATTTCGCGATGCCGCCAAGGGGAGCATTGAAAACGGGAGCACGGGCATCATGCTTCTCACATCATCGTACCTACCACTCGGGCGTATCGACTCTTCTCGCTCATTTGAGGGCGGGGAAGTTGATATCACAACTTTTTCCGGCTGATGTAAAAGGATTTTTGCGAGGCGGGGTGTTTTTTACACGGGGTGTTTTTCGTGGGGTACTTTTTTGTCAAAATGGATCGCTTTTTTGTAAAGAAATACCCCCCTAAAACCCAAGGAAATGCTTAACCCATTTTTCAAAAAAATGGTTTTTTAGTACCTTTTGGAAATAAGCTCCTCAATTGAAAAAAAAAATTTAATTTTGCGAAATAATTTAAAAGTGGACAAAAATAGTGACAAGGTCTATTTTCTTGTTGAGGTGACTATCCGTAGGTGACTAATCCGAAAATTAAGGATTAATCCCTTAAAAACGAAGTAAATGCAAAGATACGCGACCATGGATCTTTAAAAAACAAAAAAAATGCTCTGCTACCAATTGTGAGGTTTATGCTTTTTTTTTAACTCCCCCCCCCCCTTATTGTGAGGTCGGATGGAGTTAAAAAAAAGCAAAAACCTCACAACATTGATATTTATATTTATTTTTTTTTTTTTTATTTAAATTTAAGAATGAAGGATTCGAAAACGCTTTTAAAATTAAATTGCTTTTAAAATTAAATGTTCTCATTTCAATATTCTATTTAAATAATAATACTTAGTAGGTAATAGTAATAATATTAATTATTTTTTAAACTTTTTTTTATACATTTGTGGATACACAACATATGTTAGAATTACATATCATCAGAGTCAAATACATCACACAAAACACAATTTCTTTCTTTCTTTCTTTCTAAATTTAGTGGTGATAATCCATCCCACACATTCATAACAATAATAATGGGTATCGCTTGTTCATTTCTTTAAAAAAATTGAAATTTGAAGTGAGTATTTAAGGTTTCAAATACGCAACGAGAATGGAAGGACATGGTCCTTGCAAAGACAACTAGACACTCAACCTAGTGTTCAAAAATGGAAGTCCTTAAACGACGTAGTTCTCGGAGCGGTTCGAGCAGCGCCACGGGTTATCTGCTCCGACCGTCTGATTGGCTTGTGCTCCCGCTTTTTATTTAAAACCCAGAATTTTCGTCATAATGAAAATAATTTTTTCAATGATGCTTTTTTTGTAAAATACATTATTTCTCACTACTACAACTATTTTATACGATAAATTCGAAAAATCTAGGTATGAGGGAAGATAACACCATGTAAATTGCACCAAAGAGGTTCTTGGCGTGCACTTTGGCCAACCCAAACGAGAATGGAGGTTATTACATGGTCCTTGGCCAACCCAATCTAACCTTACATTCATCTTTACAATTATCCGAAAAAAATTTTAAAAACTTCTTTTTATATCTTTTTATATTTTTATACTTTTTTTTTTTTTTTTTTTTTTTTTTTTTTTTTTTTTTTTTTTTTTTTTTTTTTACGAGGGCGTCTTCAACTACACCCTGTATATCCAGGCGGATTTTAAACTACACCATCAAATTCTTTGATTTAAATTAAGGGGGGTTTACATTTAACTTTTTTTCGTAAAACCACTTTTTAACGCTCTCCCAGACGCTTGCCATGTGTTTCCGGACACCCTGTATATGTCTTATACAATATATTATGTATCCTCAAAAAAATTTTTTATACAAATTAATTTTTATATTTAATTTTATATTATATTATTAATTTTTATATTAATTTTTATTTTATAACAAATTTATTTTTATACAAAAAGTTTTTTATTTTTATTTTTTTTAAAATGAAATATCATTCTGAAAATTTTTATGGGAACTCCTTTTCTAGTCTTTTAAAAGAAAATTTGAGTGGCTAAGTGTTGGGGATGGCGGGACCCGGGAAATAAAACGGCAAGTTCAGAATTATAAGAGTAGCGCGTTCTAGTGAGAACCGTTGGAACTCCGTCGGGGTGTGACCGGCGTGACCTCGGTATTCCCAAAACCGGGCATGAGATAAATCTCTAGTCCCTCCATTCTCGTTGGCAAAGACGTAATGAATTTTTAAATTTAAAGGCGCCAGGAAAGTATCCACTAGTGTTGCGCTCTACAGCTAGTATCAAAAAGTAGTGATAACTTGGGGTCACGAGACACGATTCACGAATCGTTTCGTTATCAGTTGGTATCCAAATAATCGTCGCACTCTGGTGATAATTTCCAAAGCTGAGCGAAACCGATTTAGAAAAATTAACCTTACATTATCTTTCTGGTGTTATCGACGTTATCGTTGTTCTGTGCCCAAGGAAAGAATTACTTTGTGGTAGACTGGTAGTTTCAGTTAACTATACCTGAGGAGTTAGTTTATTACGTGAAGACTAATAATGGAAGACACAATCTTGAGTGATATCGAAATAAAAGAAGAATCGGAAAGCGAAGGCACAATAGATGATGTCCATCTCGAGAGTTCCGTTGACATCAAGGAGATCGAAGTAAAAGAAGAAATATTCACGTTGAATAGCTTCGAAGGATCATCAAACTTGAAAAAGAAAGGAACCGGAAAAAAACCATTCGAATGTTTAGTTTGCAATGCGAAATTCAGTAAACGCGGTCTATTAAACCGTCATACAAGAACCCACACCGGAGAAAAACCATACGAATGCAACATTTGCCATTGGAAGTTCAGTCAGCATTTTAATCTAACATCTCATATGAGAACCCACACCGGAGAAAAACCGTATGAATGCAAATTTTGTAAGGCGAAGTTCATCCAACAAAGTTCATTGAATACTCATTTAAGAACCCACACAGGAGAAAAGCCATACGAGTGCATGCATTGCAATAAAAAGTTCAGCCTTGTAGGTAATTTACATACTCATATGAGATCCCACACCGGAGAAAAACCGTACGAATGCAAGGTCTGTAAGGAAGTGTTCACTTATTACAATACATTTAAACGCCATGTCAAAGATTGTTAATTTTCGATTTTTTTATTACATTAAAATAAATGAAACTCTGGAGAAAAACCATATGAATGTGAGGTTTGCAAAGCGAAGTTCATGATAAGTTGAAATCTCATATGATAAACCACACCCGAGAAAAACCATCTTCAGTAATCAAGGAAATTGGAAACATCACTTGAGTTGGGAGGAATATTTCGAAAAACGTCGTTAGCAAAAGAAGCTAAAAGGGACGCTGCGACTGATGGAATGGTCGACGGTCTTCTTCAGCAGAAAAATGCGATTTCACGCAGGATGCAACCTGTCAGCTTACAGGACGAGCAGACATTTGCAGCGATGAATTTAAAGTTTATGTAAGATCTCACACAGGAGAAAAACCATATGAATGTGAGGTTTGCAAAGCGAAGTTCATGATAAGTTGAACCATATGATAAACCACACCCGAGAAAAACCATCTTCAGTAATCAAGGAAATTGGAAATGTCACTTGAGTTGGGAGGAATATTTCGAAAAACGTCGGGAGCAAAAGAAGCTAAAAGGGACGCTGCGACTGATGGAATGGTCGACGGTCTTCTTCAGCAGAAAAATGCGATTTCACGCAGGATGCAACCTGTCAGCCCACAGGACGAGCAGACATTTGCAGCGATGAATTTAAAGTTCATATAAGATCTCACACAGGAGAAAAACCATATGAATGTGAGGTTTGCAAAGCGAAGTTCATGATAAGTTGACATGTCATATGATAAACTGCACCTGAGAAAAACCATCTTCAGTAATCAAGGAAATTGGAAACGTCGCTTGAGTTAGGAGGAATATTTCGAAAAACGTCGGGAGCAAAAGAAGCTAAAAGGGACGCTGCGACTGATGGAATGGTCGACGGTCTTCTTCAGCAGGAAAATGCGATTTCACGCAGGATGCAACCTGTCAGCCCACAGGACGAGCAGACATTTGCAGCATTGAAAAGTCATATAAGATCTCACACAAGAGAAAAACTATACGAATGTGAGGTTTGCTAAGCGAAGTTCATGACAAGTTGAAATATCATATGATAAACCACACCCGAGAAAAACCATCTTCAGTAATCAATGAAATTGAAAAATGTCACTTGAGTTGGGAGGAATATTTTGAAAAACGTTGGGAGCAAAAGAAGCTAAAAGGGACGCAGCGTCAGTTGCAGCAACTGATGGAATCGACGGTCTTCTTCACCGAAGAAAATGCGATTTCACGCAGGATCCAACCTGTCAGCCCATACCTTTTTAAAATAAAAGCTTATAAAAACAAAGACGCGACAATTTTATTTCATGTTTCCTAGCAAATTTTATGACAGCCTTTCATGTGATCGATGACCTTTTTAAATATGCTGATCGCTTGCGTCACCTCTTCTTCGCTTACTACCAACGGTGGCGTAAAGCGTATAAACTCATTTCGACTCGGCCAAACCAAAAGGCCGCAGTCACGTAAATTTTCTGCTATCTCCCACGGACTTCCGATACCTAAAAATATTATAAATGACGTCTTAAGTAATAGTATTACGAGGGTCGATTTTGCATGTGTAAAGTAATCCTTTTCCTCGAAGAATCGGCATGTCGTCTTTGCTGAATGTGCAGAGTAGTCCATCTCGTAGTAAGGCACCCATGTTGGTAGCGTTTTCACAAAGGCCTTCATCTTTCACCAATTTTAGCATACATGATGCAATTTTTGTTCCTAGAGGGTTTCCAGCAAACGTCGACATATGAGACCCAGGCCTAAGTAAATCCATAACTTCACAACTAGCCAAAGTAGCAGAAACCTAATTTAAATTATTATTAAATATTATAAATAAATAATATCTACTGGGTATAATCCACCAGCCAATGATTTGCCGAGGACTAAAATGTCAGGTTTGACGCACTCATGATCAACTCCAAGCATCATCCCTGTCCTTCCGATTCCTGTCAAGCATTCATCGCAGATCCATAAAACTTTATGCTGAGTACATAATCGTCTTACTTCCGCCAAATATCCATCTTGAGGCAAAGTGACGCCAAAATCGCCTTGTACAGGTTCCACCATGAACCCGCAGACGTTTGGGTTTCTCAAAATTTCCTGAAAAGCTCAAGTTTTTTTTTTTTAACTCAAAAAACTAACCTCTAATGAACAAGGGTCATCATAGGGTATCAACTTGAGTCCATTTAAAAGTGGTTGAAATCCAGAAAAAAGCATAGGGTCGCAACTTGAAGAAATAGCAGCGATGGAACACCCCCAGTAATTATTATTGCAGAAAACGACGACTGCATCTTTTGGACAAATTTTCTTCACTTTATATCCCCATATACGTGCCAGTTTTACAGCGACTTCCGCAGCTTCCAATCCTATTTAAATATTAAAGAACAGATATCCTTTCAGTTACCGCTGTTTTGTGTGATGACTCTATCGTAGTTGAATAGCTGGCAGATATTCTGCGAGAATTCAGGCAGGACATTTGTGTTTATTGACTGTGTAGTTTGATGAAGGGTGCACATTTGGTCCTGCATCGCATTCAGCAGTTTCGGATGGCAATGACCAGCATTTACAGAGCCATGAGCTCCAATAAAATCTAAATATTCTTTTCCATTTTTATCCCAAAGTTTAACCCCTAAAAAAATTAAATTTAACATCAATCCACTATAATAGCTTTGTTCCAACCGCAGTTTGAAACTCCTGGAGCATGTGCAGAAGGATTTAGGCGTCAAAGATGACGTCGATCAAATCGATTGCCCGTCAAATCTGACGTTCAAATCCTTCTGCACATGCATCAGGAGTTTCAAACTAGTTTCGAACTGCGGTTGGAACAAAGCTTATAATTACCAAGCCCTTTGCAGACTTCGACGTCCAGTTTTATCGTACTGTTCGCATGCTGGTATCTGACTGGTGAATTTAAAACTGGAGGTATACGTCTGAAAATGATAGAAAACGCCGCAGGCATTTTTTTTGGTTGGATAACTTAGGTTAATTTTAAAAATTACAACATTAAATTTTGTACATAGCCAAATTATAAAATCAAAAACTTGTATAAATTGTTATCACATGCACTAAAATAATGATTTACCATATGAATTTGTTGAATAATTTTAGATGGATGATTTTTGAGTAGGAAGTACATATTCTAAAATTTGGGACAATAAATCATTATTTTCTATGAGAATCAGCCTTCTACTGGTTTGTGGGAGTGGCTTAATCCATTCTCGAGCTTTTTATTGGTCTGTGGGAGTGGCTTAAGCCATTCTCGAGCTTTCTATTGGTTTGTGATAGTTCTGTTGCCCTGTGGGAATGGCTTAAAAAGCCCTATCAACCGAAAATTAATTCATTTTGGGCCAATAAATCGAAGCAGAGACTTAGCTTTCTATGGGAATAAGCCTTCTATTGGTTTGTGGGAGTGGCTTAATTCATTCTAGAGCTCTTTATTGGTCTGTGGGAGTGGCTTAAGTCGTTCTAGGGCCTTCCATTGGTCTATGGGAGTGTCTTAAACGATTCGAGAGCTTTCTATTGGTCTGTGATAGTTCTGTTGCCCTGTGGGAGTGGCTTAAAAAGCCCTATCAACCGAGAAGATATAAAAAAAAATTTAGAGTTCATAAATAAGATTTAATCGATCAAAAATCCACTCCATTAAGATCAATTTTGAAACAAAAACACTTTTCTTATTTAAAAAATTAACAGAATAAAAAAAATCTACAAAAATTAAAAGAAAACAATAATATTTACAAAAAGAATGATTAATTGTTAAAAATTTACATAAAATTGACATTTTTGGCTTGTCAACGGATGACTTGAAAAAAAAAAAATTGGCATGAATTTTGTGATTTTCTTACCAAAAAAGAAAAATCCTTAGTAATACTAAAACACAGAAACAGAAAAAAACTTCTATAAATAAAATTTATTCTACACAAGGATGTTATCTTGTTTCTGCTTTGTGTTTGGGAGGTTTGAGGCCACCTTTGAACTTTTTCGCTTTGGCGACTTTCGCGGAAGAGCCGCCGGCTTGGAAAGCTTTCCAACTTTCGACGCGGTTTTGTCTTGATTCTTCGAAGTTTTTCTGCCACTCTTTGTTCATTTTCGCGGCTTCCTCTTCCTCGATTTCGGCCTCCCTTTTCCTCTTACGTTCTTCAGCGTCTCGCATTTCTAGCTCCCGTCTTTTTCTTTCCATATCCGCGAAGAGTTTCATCGTAAGGACGTAGACGGCGTGCTTGTATTTATTTGGATCATCTTCTTCAACAATCGGTTCTTTCCCTTCTTTCTTAAGCTTTTTTCTTTTCTCTTCAATCTAAAATAAATTAATAAAAGGATTTTTCTTTTTAAATGATGTTACCATCAGGTCAGTTCGTCCTTTGGCTTCTTCGATGACGTCCGAACATTTTTTCTCGTCTCCTCATTTTCCAATGTTTTCCAAGCTTTGTTGACAACTAAAACAAAGAAAAACAATAACCATGTCAAAAAAAAAGAAAAGAAGCCTTACTTTCGAAAGCTTGCTGTGCTCTTTCAGGATCATTTTGATTTTTGTCAGGATGGACTAGGATTGACAGCTAAAAATTGAAAATAGGACTTAAATCACAAGGAAAATAAATATACACTGGATTGATAATTGGAACAGTCTTCTTACAAACCAGGCATGGCTCCTCTTCCAAATAAAAGGAGGTTTTGGAGCCTATAAACTCAAATATCTGCCTTCTTCGAGACTCAGTTTTCTATTGGTCTATTGGGGTGGCTTGAACCATTCTAGAGCCTCCTATTGGTCTGTGGGAGTGGTTTAAACCGTTCTAAGGGCTCCCATTGGACTTGTGGGAGTGGAATACAACATTCTAGAACCTCCTATTGGTCTGTGGGAGTGGTTTAAACCGTTCTAGGGGCTCCCATTGGACTTGTGGGAGTGGAATACAACATTCTAGAGCCTTCAATTGGTCTGTAGGAGTGGCTTAAGAAACTTTTGAGTCTTAGAGTCTGTGGGATTGGCATAAAACATTCTCGAGTTTTCTATTGGTCTGTGGAAGTGGCTTAAACCATTCTAGGACCTCCCATTGGTCTGTAAGAGTGGCTTAAGACACTCTTGAGCTTCAGAGTTGCATGCGGAAGTGGCTTAAACCATTCTAGAGCCTTGAATTCGTCTGTAGGAGTAGCTTAAGACACTCTTGAATGTGGGAGTGGCTTAAACCTTCTAGGTCCTCCCATTGGTCAGAGGGAGCTTAAACCTTCTAGGTCCTCCCATTGGTCAAAGGGAGCTTAAACCTTCTAGGTCCTCCCATTGGTCAGAGGGAGCTTCAAACTTTTTAGAGCCTCCTATCGATGTAGCTTAACCCTTTCGAGACCGCAGGCGACAGGACTATAGTTGCCATTCGCGCTTTTTGTTTAGAGACGCAGGCGACTTTAGTTGCCTAGCGGCACCAACGGGAAGCCTCTCTAAAAGTTTACAATACCTTCGCTTCCTGTGGCACTAGCCGACATTAGCGCAGAGAATCCGGATTCAGACGAGGTCTCGAAAGGGTTAAGATACTCTTAAGCTTCAAAGTCTGTGGGAGTGGCTTTGAACATTCTAGGGCCTCCCATTGGTCAAAGGGAGTGGCTTAAAACATTCTAGAGCCGTCTAATGGTCTATGGGGTGGCTGGAACCATTCTAGAGCGTCCTATTGGTCTGTGGGAGTGGCTTAAACCTTCTAAGGCCTCCCATTGGTCAATGGGGGAGGCTTAAACCATTCTAGAGCCTCCTATTGGTCTATGGGGGTGGCTTAAACCATTCTAGAGCGTCCTATTGGTCTGTGAGAGTGGCTCAAAACATTCTAGAGCCTCCTATCGGTCTATGGGGTGGCTCAAAACATTCTAGAGCCTCCTATCGGTCTATGTGGGTGGCTTAAACCAATCTAGAGCCTCCAATTTGCCTGTAGGAGTGGCTTAAGACACTTTTGACCCTTACATTGATCTGTGGGGGTGGCTTAAATCACTCTGGAGCCTCCTATTGGTCTTTGAGAGTGGCTTAAACCATCCAAGAGCTTCCTATTGGTCTAAGGAGGCTGAAGCCAGTTTTACAGCCTGCATGACAGCTAAAAAGGCAAATACTTGAAGGCTCCTCAGAAAATGGTGGTCGCTAGGCACCATGAAGACTGTCACTCAAAGGTCCCTTCATTTCCCCCATAAAAGTAATATTAAATTATAAATTTTTACCCTTCTATACTTCTTTTTGGCCTCATCAATCGGTACGTCAGGATCAAGTTGAAGTACTTCGTAGGGATTAAGATTAAAATAAGTAGAACCAGGCCTAAGCAATCTCTCAATTTGCTGTGCTGAAGTAAGAACGGAATCCCTTTTTTCTATCTCCTTCACCTAAAAAATAAAATAAAAAACTTGTTATTTTGATTTATCAAAACAAACAAACATAACCTCCCTGAACAAAAACAATGCCGAAAGAACAATGTAATAATGTTATTAAGTTTATAATTTATTTAAAATATTAATTGTACTTTGTTTATTTACCTCAGTGTAAAATTCGTTGAAAGCAGTTTCTTTTACGACGGTCTCCACTCCGTTTGGGCTCGAACTTTCTTTAGTTGCCGCCATGATTGCGGAGTAGGGATGGAACAGAGCGGAAAACGCTAGGCGCTGGTTGAGTTGGAACGGTTAGAACTGATACAATAACCGTTCAATGTACATTCACTGTTCTCCTTCCCGCCTGATATACGATTTACATCCCATGCATTTGAGATCCTGAGTGTTCATTTAATAGGCCTTTTAAACTTTGTTTTAAAAATGATGAAAAAGTACTAGTTTGAGGAACTTCCAACGAAAACTTCCTTAAAGTAGTACTAATAAAGTAGGGAACTGGGAAAGTATAAAGGAGGGGGAAGTGTAAAGAAGGGGGAAGTATAAAGAAGGGGGAAGTATAACGGAGGGAGAAAGTATTAAAGAGGGGAAGTATCGCGGAGGGGCGAAGTATTAAAGACGGGAAGTATAATAGAGAGGGAAGTATAACGGAGGAGAAGTTTAGGGAGGGGAAGTTTAGGGAGGGGAAGTATAAGGATAGGGAAGTACAAAAGGAGGGGAAGAATAATTTTAAGCATTTAAACAAATTCTTTTTTCAACCTATGTATATAAGAATTAAAGACCTTTTTAACATAATTTAGTGTCATGTATTTAACAAGAAACCAAAATTTATGATATTACAAGCCGAAACATATTTTGTGTATGAGGAAGAATTAAAACAGATGTTTTCATTCTTACATGTATTTTCAAAAAAAATTTTTTGTTTTTCGAAACATTTTTGAAGTTTTTTTTTCACCAAAAAAATGTTCATAGTTATTTTTTCACTTATTTCGTCAAAAAAATATCTAAGTTTATTTTTCATAAGTATCAAGGTAGAAATAATAGGCTTTCTGCCCAAGGGATGCCTCTCTAGCAAAGGGTGGAAGTATCAAATTTCTCCCTACTAAAAAAAAATAAAAATTATTTTATTACACCAAAAATTCATAAAACATATAAGGAGTAATTGGTGGAAAGTTGGTGAAAATCGGATCAAAACTGCTGCCATGAAGTGTTCCGGAAAAATGCTAAGGACGGACGGCCGGCCGGCACCACAGACAAAGTTGAGATCGGTAAAGGTCAATATTCGATTTGACCCTCCGGGGTCTGGAAGACCTTTCCCCAAAAACCAGACGACGAGGGTTACACAATAACTTCTTTAAGAAAAAATTGAGATGTTATGAATTCCCAATTTATTACTGTACAGATAGTACATAAAACATTTTTAAAATTTTATGATTGAAGAAGTAATCCTTGAGCAACAGTTTTAGTTTTCTCTTTTCCAACGAGATACTCGGAAATCGCCAAAGCGAAGTCAAAAGCTGTCGTTGGTCCTCGACTTGTGATTAAGTTTCCTAAAATAAAATATTAATTCGAATAAATTTTTATTTTCTCTCTTTTTTTTTACCATCGACGACGACTTTGTCTTGACAGTATTTGTAGTCGTCGGATAATTCTTTTTCGAAGCTTGGATAAGAAGTCAGACGTTTCCCAAGGGCAATTCCGTGCGCTTTTAATGCCGTAGGTGCTAAAAACGTAACAAAAAAATTGTTGCATAAGGTAAAATAAATAAATCTTTATTCAGTGACATATTTGAAAATTGTCAGACAAAAGGTTAAAAGGGGGAAAAAAATAGATAAAATGAAATGAAATAGAAATAATATGTACAGAGGTGTATATTGGAACCTCCAGATGCTCTTCCATAATCTCCCGACGCTTCTGGAACCTCCAGACGTTTCTAGAGCCGTCTGGAACCTTCAGGCGCTTCTGGAACCTCCAGATGCTCTTCCATAATCTCCAGGCGTTTCTAAAGCCTTCTGGAACCTCCAGATGCTCTTCCATAATCTCCAGATGTTTCTAAAGCCTTCTGGAACCTCCAGACGCTTCTGGAGCCTTCTGAAACCTCCACATGCTCTTCCATAATCTCCAGACGCTTCTGGAGCCTTCTGGAACCTCAAGATGCTCTTCCATAATCTCCAGACGCTTCTGGAGCGTTCTGAAACCTTCAGGAACCTCCAGATGCTCTTCCATAATCTCCAGATGTTTCTAAAGCTTTCTGGAACCTCCAGACGCCTCTGGAACCTCCAGATGCTCTTCCATAATCTCCAGACGCTTCTGGAACCTTCAGGCGCTTCTGGAACCTCCAGACGTTCTGGAGCCTTCTGGAACCTCCTGATACTCTTACATAATCTCCAGACGCTTCTGGAATCTTCTAGAACCTCCAGACGCTTCTGGAGCCTTCTGGAACCTTAAGGAACCTCCAGATGCTTTTCCATAATCTCCAGACGCTTCTGGAACCTCCAAACGCTTCTGAAGCCTTCTGGAACCTCCAGATGCTCTTCCATAATCTCCAGACGCTTCTGGAACCTCTAGACGCTTAAGGAGCCTTCTGGAACCTCCAGACGCTTCTGGAATCTTGTAGAACCTCCAGACGCTTTTGGAGCCTTCTGGAACCTCCAGACGCTTCTGGAAACTTCAGGAACCTCCAGATGCTTTTCCATAATCTCCAGACGCTTCTGGATCCTCCAGACGCTTCGGGAGCCTTCTGGAACCTCAAGATGCTCTTCCATAATCTCCAGACGCTTCTGGAGCGTTCTGAAACCTTCAGGAACCTCCAGATGCTCTTCCATAATCTCCAGATGTTTCTAAAGCTTTCTGGAACCTCCAGACGCCTCTGGAACCTCCAGATGCTCTTCCATAATCTCCAGACGCTTCTGGAACCTTCAGGCGCTTCTGGAACCTCCAGACGTTCTGGAGCCTTCTGGAACCTCCTGATACTCTTACATAATCTCCAGACGCTTCTGGAATCTTCTAGAACCTCCAGACGCTTCTGGAGCCTTCTGGAACCTTAAGGAACCTCCAGATGCTTTTCCATAATCTCCAGACGCTTCTGGAACCTCCAAACGCTTCTGAAGCCTTCTGGAACCTCCAGATGCTCTTCCATAATCTCCAGACGCTTCTGGAACCTCTAGACGCTTAAGGAGCCTTCTGGAACCTCCAGACGCTTCTGGAATCTTGTAGAACCTCCAGACGCTTCTGAAGCCTTCTGGAACCTCCAGATGCTCTTACATAATCTCCAGACGCCTCTGGAACCTCCAGACGCTTCGGGAGCCTTCTGGAACCTCCAGACGCTTCTGGAGCCTTCTGAAACCTTTTTGAACATCATAAATCTTTTGAGACAAAGATAAAGAATATAAGTGTTCATATACCGGCACAAATGGCAGCAACTAATCTTCCACTTGATTCCTGATCCTTGAGAACTTTCCCAATTTGAGGAGACTGGAAAAATTCAATTTTATAAAGTTTATTTTATGCGGAATTTCTTACAGCGACGAAACGTTCCGATCCTCCCAGACCTCCCGGAAGAATGACGGCGTCGTAGGGTCCACTTTTGACAGCATCGTCGCCACTTTTGTCAGGGACGATCGTCATGTTTCGACTGCAAACGGTCGCCTTAGCGTCATCCAGTCCGGCGATGGTCACTTGAACCTAAAAAAAAAAAAATTATCAGCGACAACAAAAATTAATGTTATACCCCAGCACGACGAAGTACATCAGCAGTAATAACAAGTTCCATCTCTTCAGAACCGGTCGCCAAATAAATCAATGCGGTTTTTTCAGCCATCACGCTATATTTACGATAAAATGTCGGATATTGGCGTAAAAAAAGTTTAGGAAGACAAACGAACATTTATAAAATCACTGCTGATAACGCTTATCTTTTAACGACCTTGAAATTCAAAATCAGATAACCATTATCTCCCGCCAAATGCCGCATTAGGTCAAAATGTTTTTTTTTTTTTCGTTTTTCATTTAAATAAAAGCTTAAAAAGGATTTAAAATTGCAAGAAGATAATTATCGCAATAATAGCTTTGTTCCAACCGCAGTTTGAAAGTGGTTTTGAACTCCTGGAGTATGCGCAAAATTGGACATCGTTCAAATCGTTTGTCCTTCAAATCTGAAGTCATCTGACGTCAAATTTGACATGAAAATCCTTCTGCGCATGCACCAGGAGTTTGAAACAATTTCAAACTGCGCTTGGAACAAAGCTAATGTAATATTTTGTAATGATGCTGAAACGTGAGAGCTGATCCGATCTTAAGAAGAACCGCTCCTAAAAACAGCTGAAAATAATTTAAATATAAAAACTGTTGTTTATTAATTTTTTAATAAACGTACTGTGTATCTTTTTGAGGAAAAAAAATTCTTTTTCAGCATTATATATCTGTAGCAGCTTCTTTTGGATCTGATACACAGTTCCCTAACAGGTTATTACTTATTTTATTCAAGGTTCACATTATTCGATTCTTTGACCAGAAGGTTCTCGAATCTTCATTTTTATTTTGGCGAAACCGAATTTCATTTTACACTTCAATTGCTTACAGAAACCGGCGTAATGGACGTAAGTATTTTTAAAATTTTTTTTGTAAAAGTTATTTTGTATAGTTTTGTGTATTTCTTCAGTTTTTCGGGCGCATGTGAAATTCCCCTTGTCATCATAACATCACATGGCCTCAGACTTCCGGTCTTTTGATTTTTCAGTTTTACTTTTGTTTTAATTTTATCTTTAAGGCTATAAAATATGAAGAAGATGTTGTTGGGAATTTAGGAGAATTTATTATTTTTTCCTTTTGCAGGCGAACAAGTTGAAAGACCAAGGAAATGCAGCTTTGCAGGCTGGCCAATTTGACGAAGCTGTCAGGCTTTATTCGGAAGCGATCAAATTAGACGATAAAAATCACGTTCTTTTCAGCAACCGTTCTGCCGCTTACGCCAAAGCAGGAGCGTACGAGAAGGCGCTCGAAGATGCCGAGCAGACTGTTAAACTGAAACCGGATTGGGGAAAAGTATGTGATTCACCAAATTGTGTTTTTTTTAACACCATAATCAGCGGAGGGCATAATTGTAATCATAGTTAATCAGCGGAGGGCATAATCGTAATCGTAGTTAATCAGAGGAGGGCATAATCGTAATCGTAGTTAATCAGAGGAGGGAATAATCGTAATTGTCGTTAATTAGTGGGGGGCATAATCGTAATCATAGTTAATCAGCGGAGGGCATAGTCGTAATCGTAGTTAATCAGCGGAGGACATAATCGTAATCGTAGTTAATCAGCGGAGGTCATAATCGTAATCATAGTTATGATTTTTGAAAAAAATTGTAATTATTCTTCAAATTTTAGAGAAAATTGTTATTTTTTTACTAGAAAACCATTTCTACAATTTTTTTAAAGTTTTACTGTTTTCATTGTTTTTTTTTAGGGTTATTCTAGAAAAGGGAGCGCACTCGCTTTTCTAGGTCGGACGCAAGAAGCGATCAAGGCTTACAATGAAGGACTTAATCACGATCCGAACAACGCTCAACTTAAGGAAGGACTTAACGAAGTGATGAACTCGCCACCGCCAGCGGACGGCGGACCGTTCGGTCCGAACCCTTTCAATTCCGCTGATTTCTTCAACAAACTTAGAGCCGATCCAAGAACAAGGGATTACCTGAGCGACCCTTCGTTTTTAAAGCTTTTAGATCAAGTTCGGAAAAACCCAAACGATGTTTCGTAAGTTTAGAATTTTATTTGTTTTAGTTTAAAAATTTTTTTTCTAGACTTTTAATGAGCGACAAACGTTTAATGACAGCGCTTAGTGTCATGATGGGCATCGATTTGGACATTTTGGGACAGCAGCCGATGGATGTCGACCCAGAACCAACTCCTCCGCCAAAACCTGAACCACCGAAACCTCAACCTAAACAGGAAGAAGACCTCTCCTGAACAAGCTGCTGTATGACCCTTTATTTTCTGATTAAAAAATAACATTTTTCCTATAGGCTAAAGCGGAAAAAGAACTAGGAAATGAAGCATACAAAAAGAAAGATTTCGAAAAAGCGCTCGAACACTACAACAAAGCGTTAAGTATTCTTCCCACCGACATAACCTTCTACAACAATATCGCAGGTATTTATCATATTTGTACCGTTTGGCTTGATTTTTATTTTTATTTTATTTTTTTAGCTGTTTATTTCGAGCAAAAGGAGTACGAAAAGTGCATTAAAGAATGTGAAAAAGGTATCGAAATAGGAAGAGAAAACAGAGCAGATTTCAAATTAATTGCTAAGGCCTTTACAAGGATAGGAAACGCTTATAGAAAGATGGAGGTAAATTATTAGTAATTAAGCTTAAGTTGGGGTTGAACAGGCCTGCCAACTAGGGATGAGCGATATATAAAATATATCGATATATTGGTCGACCGATATATTGGAACAAAATTGGTGATTTTCGGTCATAAATGCCTTTTATAAAAAAGATGATTTGTGGTCAAAAATGCCTGAAAAAAAGGTGATTTTGTTCCAAAATGCCTTAAAAAAAAAGGCGATTTGTGATCAAAAATACCTTATATAAAAATGACGATTTGTGGTCAAAAATGCCTTAAAAAAAGGTGATTTTTGGTCAATAATGCCTTAAAAAAGGGCGATTTGTCGTTAAAAATACCTTTAAAAAAGGCGATTTTTGGTCAATAATGCCTTAAAAAAAGGCGATTTGTCGTCAAAAATGCCTTAAAAAAGAAGAAGCAATTTTTCCCAAAAATGCCTTTAAAAAAAGAGGCAATTTTTGTTCAAAAATACCTTTAAAATAAAGCGATTTTTGCCATAAATGCCTTATAAAAAGCGATTTTTGGTCAAAAATGCCTTAAAAAAATGCGATTTGTGGTCAAAAACACCTTTTATAAAAAGACGATTTGTGGTCAAAAATGCCTTAAAAAAAGGTGATTTTTGGTCAATAATGCCTTAAAAAAAGGCGTTTTGTCGTCAAAAATGCCTTTACAAAAAGGCGATTTGTCGTCAAAAATGCCTTAAAAAAGAGAAGCGATATTTGCCAAAAATGCCTTAAAAAAAGAAGCGATATCAAAAGACTGATATATCGACACCAATATATTGCTCACCGAACACGAAATGGGGGAATTTTGGTGATGGGAGTTATCAGTCGTTTTCTATTTAAATGTTATTAATTTATTTTTAATAGAATTGGACAAAAGCAAAAGTTTACTTTGAAAAATCGATGTCCGAACATCGAACACCCGAAGTAAAAGCGATTCTGTCAGACATCGAGAAAAAAATCAAAGAAGCCGAAATGAAAGCATACGTCGACCCCGAAAAGGCGGAAGAAGCCAAAGAAAAAGGAAACCAACTTTTCAAAGACGGAAACTACGCAGAAGCCATCAAATTCTATTCAGAAGCAATAAAAAGGAATCCCGAAGACGCCAGATACTACAGCAATAGAGCAGCTTGCTACACAAAACTTGCCGCTTTCGATTTAGGACTTAAAGACTGCGATTCCTGTTTAAAACTAGATCCCAAATTCAGTATGTTTTATTTTATAATATTTTTTAAAAAATTAATTTTTTTTTATAGTTAAAGGATGGATCAGAAAAGGGAAAATCCTCCAGGGCATGCAGCAACATGGAAAAGCAATTACAGCTTATCAAAGAGCGCTCGATATTGACCCTGTCAATGCGGTAAATATTTTTTTAAAATTTGATAAATTGAAACTAATTTTTATTCCAGGAAGCCTTAGAAGGATATAAGCAATGTTCTATCGCTCTAAACTCGAACCCCGATGAAGTCAGAAAATCCGCAATGAGCGATCCGGAAGTTCAGAAAATCTTGGGCGACCCTGCCATGCGCCTTATTTTGGAGCAGATGCAAAATGACCCTCGTGCTTTAAAAGAGTAAGTTAAATGAATTTTTTTGTTCAAAAATTTTAATTTTTTGTATGTTTTAGTCATCTCAAGAATCCTGAAATCGCAGCTAAAATTCAAAAACTTCTTGAATCTGGTCTTATTGCTATTCATTAAAAAAAGCATCATTCCTTTTTTTTTTTTGTTTTACTAATAAAATAAGAACTTAAAATTTTTTCTTCTAGATTTAATTTTTTTTTTAGTTAGGCTTTTGTATCTTAAATTTCTTATTTTCTACATCAGGAGGAATCATTCTTTTTTTGTAAAAGTAGTTCTTAATTTTTCGTTAGTTTTTCCCCCCAAGATAGCTTCTAATATCGTGAGAAGTGTTTAGTTTCTATTATTTGCTTAAGTCAAATGCTTCATCTAATGAAATCTAATCTATTTTTTATGATTAGAATTTTATTAGATGTACACCCTAAAATAATGTGACAAATAAAGCAATTTCAAAATTTTAAATTTGAACATTTTATTACCTTTTTTGAAATTTTTTTCTAAAAAGTTTTGTTTATGTGGGATGTTTCATCACCACTAATTTAGAATTGATAGATATAGTGTGATGTGATTCTGATGGTATGTAGATCATATGTTGTACCCACATCACCACGGAGAAAAAAAGGGTGAAGGGCGGAGGTGCTGTGTCAAGCGATGATGTGTCGAAGATGCATGTGCGGATCCTGGAACGCGAGCTGTGACGTGTCGCAGATGTCGAGAAGATCGTTCTGAGGTTGAAGTTCCACCAACTCAGCGGGTTGAAGAGGTGCGGAACTGCTGACGAGATGATGGAATTGCTGGCACCATCAATGGGTGATCATGATGGCACATAAGCTATTCTCATTCTGTGTTTATGTTGAGAGAGTTGCATGATGACCTTGTTGTTGTTGTTTGTCGTGGGTCACCAATTGCGGGCAATTCTTGAATGAGGGTGTGGCTTAAACCTTCTAGGTCCTCCGATTGGTCAGAGAGAGCTTAAAACATTCTAGAGCCTTCTTTCTATTGGTCTATTGGGGTGGCTTGAACCATTCTAGAGCCTCCTATTGGTCTGTGGGAGTGGCTTAAACCTTCTATGTCCTCCCATTGGTCAGAGGGAGCTTAAAACATTCTAGAGCCTTCTATTGGTCTATTGGGGTGGCTTGAACCATTCTAGAGCCTCCTATTGGTCAGTGGAGTGGCTTAAACCATTCTAGGGCCTCCCATTGGTCTGTAAGAGTTCATTAAGTCATTCTAGAGCCTTCTATTCGTCTGTAGGAGTGGCTTAAGACACTCTTGAGTCTCTTAGTCTGTGGGAGTGCTTTATACATTCTAGGGCCTCCCATTGATCTATGGGGGTGGCTTAAACCATACATTGATCAACAATGCCATGGAAGGTAAGGAATTTCCGCCATTTGCATTTAGATGACGTCATAGTCCAGTGCTGCCAATATTTTCTATAAAATCCGGTGACTTGTTGCTTGATGACCCTTGATATTGAACCTCCCCTTACTTCTTAAAGGAGGCTCTACTGAAGCGCTCTCTATGTTAAAAAAACAACTTTGAAATACAAACCAATCGAAATCTTTCTTTTTGGGATTCTTGTGAACCTTCCAAGAAATAAGAAACTTTTGTCATGTTCTAATTACACAAGGGATTTATTAGTTTATGCTACCCGAAAAAGTTCTCATATGAAAAATCGAAACTTCCCAACATTCCCAAGGCGAAGTGATAAATTTTATAAGTTTTCAAAAGATTAATTTTTTTTCTAAACTTATCTGTGAGCACATAAAGAGGCCATACGAAATAAATCCTTCAGGCACCTCGGCTTACAAATATTGAGTTGCCTAATTTTAGAATCTTAAAATTCAAAAAGCTGATTAAAATGTAAGTATTTTACAATCTTACTTGAAAGTTTTAATTAAGTAGAGTTTCCGAACCCCGGGCTTCCATTTTCATCCAATCAAATCAAATTATATTATGTAGTCTGCGGAGAAATTAGGCAATAAACTGCACTTTAGCAAGATTATGTGCTAAGTATCTTTTGTCGTAAATTTAATTTAGATCATTTTATACTTAATAACTAATAAGTTTTGCTCTAAATCTCATGGTTTTTGAGATATTTGATAAAACTGGAATAATCGATTTTCGTTACGTTAGAAGGCTTTTAAATCCGAAACCGTTCACTTGATGAAGATTATATACTAAATACTTTTTGCTGGAAATTTAATGTAAATTATTTTTTAATTAATGATTTTTGCGCTAAATCTCATAGTTTTCGAGATATTTGAGGAAAACTAGAAAAATCGCTTTTCGAAACCCTTCTCCACCAAGCCTTGGTCTCAATCGTTACTTTAGACGGCTCTTCTCCGAAACCGTTCACTTTATGAAGATTATGTACTAAATACTTTTTGCTGGAAATGTAATTTAAATTATTTTTGTACTTAATGTTTTTTGCGCTAAACGTCATAGTTTTCGTGATATTTGATAAAAACTGACAAAAACCTGAGTTGTTGAAAACGTAATAGGCTGGTAACTCCGAAACAGTTCATTTTAGCGTGGTTATGTGCTGATCACTTTTTGTTGGGAATTTAATCTAGATTATTTTGTGCTTATTAGTTTGCTCTAACCTCATAGTTTTCATGATATTTGAGAAAAACTCGAAAAATCGCTTTTCGAAACCCTTCT